>JASANF010016574.1:0-66385 GCA_030248245.1 Trissonchulus sp. WLG1_4 | reverse complement strand
GGGTAGTGTCGCGAAAGCAGTTTTGCTCATAGGCTGTGAAAATAGAACTTTTTGTTTTGAAGTAGTACATTCAATGAGAAGCTAGTCCAACGCTGTATGGTATCAAATAATTACTGCCAGACATTACACTATCAATATTGACAAATATCTTGGACCGATTGTCATTAGTAAGCCAGACATCACACAATAGGGACATAAAAATTCAAAAAATCAAGCCAGATATCAGATTGGCCAGCTTGTGAAGTACACATAATGTGTGGACGCACAATTTTTTGCGACAAATAAGAAAAAAGAAAATTGAAGGTTCGTTTTTCTTTTGATTTGAAAATAAGCGTCTAGATTTTTCACAATTTATCATTATTGCTGTTACTATTTTACAGTTTAAGTACACCTTCACAGTTCAAACTAGTATTACTCCACAGCCGCTACAGTAATCTGCACTATATTTTGTGTGCATAAACTAAAACATATGTGCTATTAGTCTGTGTAAAAAAACTAAACAGAAAAATTGATAAACGTGGCTGAAAAATGGAATGTGAATAGGTTTTTTTTTCGTCATTTTTCCGACTTTGAGACATTATTGCAAACTATATGCTGCACCAATTTTGCTGAAACTTGGCAAACTAATTTGCCTTTAGGTAGGTTTTTAAAATATAGAAGGAAAAATTTCTGACATTTTACTGAACAAGTTTTACAGTCGCGCAAAATCGACTGCTTTCGCGACACTACCCCCTTAAGGGAGGGCTACCCAGCTCAAAAATCAAAGTTCTTGAATTCTGCTTATTGTCAGATATGTCATTCCCCCAAGGCACCTTACTTCAGATGGGAACAATTAAGGTTGAAGGTGCACTTTTGGTTCAGTGCTGAGTGCGTTTGTCTGTGTTTTTACATAAGCAAAAGCACATCAAAAAGTCTAAAAGTGGCCCTTATTTGGACAGGTCTAGCACAAACCACATCAAGCCAATCAGGCTGAAACTTAGCATAGTAGTAGCACATATATATGCGCAAAATCGTATGATCTGGATTTTCTGGAAAGTCAATGTACAAACAATTAACTAAAAGAAAAAATTAAGTTATTAAGGGGGTCGTGTCGCGAAAGCAGTCGAATTTGCGCGACTGTAAAGCTTGTTCAGTGCAATGTTAGAAACAGTTCTTTCTAAATTTTGAAAATCTATCTAAAGGCAAATATTTCTGCCAAGTTACAGCAAAATTGGTGCAGCATATAGTTTGCAATGATGTCGCAAAGTCGGAAAAATGACGTTTTGAAAACCTATTAACATTCCATATTTTCGTCACATTTATCAATGTTTCTGTTTAGTTTGTTTACACAGACTGATAGCTTATATGTTGCAGTTTATGCGCACAAAATTTAGTGCAAATTACTTGAGTGGTTGCGGAGTAATACCTGTTTGAACTGTGAAACTGTGCGGAAACTGCGAAGTACTCATAGCAATAATGATAAATTGTAAAAAATCTGGACGCGTATTTTCAAATCAGAAGAAAAACGAACCTTTAATTTTCTTTTTTCTTATTTGTCGCAAAAAATTGTGCGTCCACACATGATGTGTACTTCACAAGCTGGCCAATCTGATATCTGGCTTGATTTTTTGAACTTTTATGTCCCTATTGTGTGATGTCTGGCTTACTAATGACGATTAGTCCAAGATATTTGTCAATATTGATAGTGTGATGTCTGGCAGTAATTATTTGATATCATACAGCGTTGGACTAGCTTCTCATTGCATGTACTACTTCAAAACAAAAAAGTTCTATTTTCACAGCCTATGAGCAAAACTGCTTTCGCGACACTACCCCCTTAAAACAGACATTTCTCGTCTCTAAATCAAGTTACTGACTTGTATCGAGTCGACACATTCTCGGTGAGCGGACGTGAAAAAGTTTAACCGTTGCGCTACCGCGATTGTGCGCGTTGGTCATTTTATTTGGATTTATAAACTCTGATAGTGCTACAACTAGACTATGATTTAAAGATAAATTTTTAAGTAATAAAATTAGCGATTAAATTAGTAATAACCTCACAATAAAATCTATAGCTTATACCATTATATATACGTATGTCGTATGTACGTCATGTGACTGCATCTACGTATATGAAGACATTACAATTTGAAAGTTTATGAAGCAACAAACTTATTAACTGAAATTACGTTCACCATGGTATCAAATTTAAAACTTCAAAAAACCAAGTGATTTCACAACTAAATAAGTAAATCTGATTTGCAAATTATTGCACGTAATATGCGCATAAGTTTTATTGCTTCTAACAATTGAACTAAGTAGTTGGTCAACTTGACCGTTTTCACAAGATGAGTTAAAAAAGAGGTTTTTTCAAGTTTTCTCAGCGAAGCCACAGCCGTTTAATGCGAAAATAGGAGAAAAGTTATGGCATGACAAACCGCATCGATTGAGCCCAAGGTGACGAAAAACGGTTCGATAGATGCTGGGAAAAGTTGGCTGAAAAAAGTAAAAAGAGACGCGAAGTATTTTTAAAAATTTCAAGAGTTATAACTTTCTTCATACTCAACCAATAAACTAGATTTTTGCAACAATTATGTGTTTTTACAAATACTACAAGCGTGCTAAGTTAAAAACTGTGGCGTGGACGTTAAGTGGCGCTATTTGTCGATTTGATTACTAAAAAGTCGCATTCAGTTGATTTTATCCTATTATAGGTTTGGCGCTATCGCGCCAAACCTGATAAGAACTATTGACAACAAAATTACAATGATCACAAAAATGCAGATTAGAAGTAATCCAAATTCCCAAATCTTTGATTTTGTCAACTTCTGGTACTAGAATATCTAAAATAGACAGAGTAACAGGGAAAGGAATGCGACCAATAGGCAAAATAGCACACTTGTTAACAGAAAATTTAAGTTGAGCACTTGTAGCCCAATCAGCCACGCTGTCCAAATCGGTTTGCAATAAGGCTACAATGCTCTGATAATTTTGAAACCCATAAATAATTTGGTGTCATCAACGAATATACGAATATTACAATATCGAACAACATTGACCACATCGTTAATGTAAATCAGGAAAAATAACGGGCCTAATACACTTCCCTGAGGTACTCCACTACTAACCAGTACCCAATCGGAAAAAACTTTCGAAATTTTTACACGTTGTTTTCTGTTGGTCAAATAATCCGTGAACCATTTTAAAGCTAACGAGTCGAAACCACAACTTTTAATTTTTTGCAGCAATTTTTTGTGTGAAATAGTGTCAAACGCCTTAGCTATATCAAGATAGATAACAACGACAAAGTCTCCGTCATCTACAGCTTTCGTCCAGAAATTTAAACATTCTAACAGTTGAGTTAAGGTAGAGCGGTTACACAGAGCACCATGCTGAGCACTAACAATCACGTTATTAATACACAAGATATCTAAAATTTGCTTTTTCAAGCACTTTTCCATTAATCTAACTACAGCAGAAGTCAGACTAATAGGACGATAATTAGTGGGGTCATTTGAATTTCCCTTCTTTTTATAAATTGGAATAACATCAGAAAATTTCCATTCGTTCGGAACTACACCAATTGTAAGTGATACATTAAATAGTATATGAAAAATTGGAACAATCACAGAGCTAACTTTTTTTAAAAAAATAGAAGGTATATTATCGGGACCGGAACTCAGTTTTGAAGGCAGAGATTTCAAACTCTTATAAATTTCGTCTTCAGTTATATAAAAATAGTGTTTAGTTTCAATGACATTATAAGCAGGATCATCAATAGACACACCATCATCAACAGTTAGTACAGAAGCAAATTGATGAGACAATTTTTCTACTTTTTCGACGTCAGATGAGACTGGTTGGTTATCAATTTGAAAAGAAGGCAAAATGTGTTTCTTAGTTAGGGATGACTTAACAAAACTCCAAAATTTTTTTGTAGTAGAGTTATGAATAACTTTATACTCAAGAGAAAGCCGATAGGCTTTTAAAGCTTTTTTGAAAGTTTTAACAGCAGATTTCCACTTGGAGAAATAAAAATCAGTTTTGAACTTTTTATACTTTTTCCAAAGTTTTATTTTTTGCAGACGAAGCTTTCGCAAATATTTAGGCAATGTTTTTGTCCGGGTTTGAAGGGTAGGCACATATAAAGATATGGCTGACTGCAAATGATAATTAGTTACAGACCACAAGTATTCAATATCTAGTGAATCTTGGAAAACTAATTCCCAGTCAATACTAGACAAATAATCACAAACAAGATCATAGTTAACATTATTGAAGCATTTAAAAGACTCGTTCGATTCTATGATATTAACTTTTGAGATTAATGAAAAAAGGACTTTTTGATGATCGCTATTTGAAAAAGGTTGGTCAACGATTATATTAAGGGGGGCGCGCCTGTTGCCTTTCCCAAAACGGCAGTCCCGGGGCGGGTTTCGATTCCAGATGCAAGCCGGTGTGGAGGCATGCCCGCACCCAAAATCTGAAATTTGGTGGTTGTTGGTTGCTATTTGCCTTCGCCCTACGCCAAGCGGTTTTTGGGCTTTCGCTTTCTCTTCTTACTTAGATGGCTGTTGCGCCCCCGTACACCATTTTGCTTTCTTTCATTCCGTTGAGGGGTCCGGGGGTCCCAATTTTTGAATTTTTGAAAAAAAATGTTGGAAAAATCAAAAAACATAATTTTCGTTAATTTTTAATTACATAAATTTTTTTAAATTTTTAAGATATTATCGATTTCGTATTTTGCAACCGCTCCGAGGCCGCCAGGGCGCGTTAGTGTGCATGTCTTTGTTTTTTTTTGTTTTTTTTTTTTGTCATATTTTCTAGACCGCTAGCCGCATTTTTGTCCTCCCCCTCTATCTGTCTCTTTTTTCGGTTCTTTGTTTTTTTCTTTCGCTATTTCGCCAAAAAATTTCCACTATGCCACCGTGAATTTTAAAGTTTTTTCATCTGTTACGCTGCTGGTTGTGTTTTTCTGTCTTTCAGGTTCTTTACATACGTGTAATTGCATTGGCTTGTTTGGCGGTTTCTGTTTTAATATATTTTTCTTGCTCGTTCAGCTCAAAAATGTTAATATTTTTTGTTTTTTTTTTTTAAAAAAATTTTTTTTTGTTATGGTTTCTATTTCAAAGAAAATCTATTCTTTTTAAAATTTTTGTTCTTACGAGGCATGTTTATTTTTGCGCGTTTTTAAAATAGTGGCCAAAACCCACATTTCAGGAGCGCCACCTTAAAAACACCATTAAAATTATCAAAAACTAAGTCTAAACAATTGTTGTTGCGTGTGGGTTGAGAAACACGTTGAATAAACTGATGCTGTAATGCAAATTCCAACAACAGCTCGCTAGTAGTATTACTCATAGCGGTGTAATTTTCCCAATTAACATTAGGCGTGTTAAAATCACCCAACAATACGTTTTTCATGTCGGGTTTAAGGAACTGTTCACAAAAAGATAAACCAGTAGAAAAGGAGGTTTTACAAATACCAGGTACAATATACATTAAGAAAAACCGAGTCAGCAAATCACCAGTATCAACATCAAAAATTAAGCCTTCACCCCAATCGCAAGACATGGTAGCAACAGCATGACTCAAAAAGCACTTGTAAACAAAGGCAGCAACGCCCCCGCCCCTCGTTTTAGACTGTCCATGGGAGCACCGATCACTTCTAAAAATTGTAAATCTATCAGCAAAAGGAAAGGCATTATCATCTATTTGACAAGTAAGCCAAGTTTCGGTAATAAAAATTAGCTGAAATGGTTTTGGACCAGAAATAATCTCAGCATTAAATTCCAAAAGCTTACTTGCTAAGCTGCGCGAATTGAACAAAACACAATTGCAAAAATTTGATTTTACTCCAAATCTTTTCTGGTTCGCAAGAATCATTGGGCTCTCCAAGTCTCCACGGTCAGTTTGGGGGGCGAGGACGTCCAGGAACAATTTTATTACGATAAATAACTACATTTTCTCCCTTCTCTCTTCGCTCCTTCAGTTCGGCCCGCAGAGCACGATCTTGGACTCGTTCTTCATAAGTTAAGTCCGGTCGGACCCAGACCCTCGAAAAATCACCCTGCAGTTGTCGAAATTTGCTGGCATGGTTAAGAAAACTGGCTCGAGAGTATTTGTTGCGGAAACGGACTTTAACTATCCGGCCACGAAGAGTACCAACTGGTCCATCTCTGAAGACTGTTTCGATGTCGTCAACCGGCACATCGGCAAATTCCGCCATTTTCTTTGCGGCATCTCGAACATTAAAAATAGCAGAATTATTAGCGTAATCAGGCAAGTTCAAGATCACCAAATTTGATAATTTTTCTTTCTTCTCAACAGTTTTTTCAGTTTCGATTTCTCTATCGGCATACAATTTCTTAATAGAAGTGTCTAGAACAAGCTGAATTTTTGGAATTACAGTTTCCACCACTTTAGCTACAGTTTCCGAAATTAATGTAGAAATTTCTACATTAAGGGCAGGACTGAGACTAGACTGTGAAGCGTTCGGTGGCATGTTTCTTATTTGGTCTTCAAGAATTTTCACACGAGCAGCCAAATTTTTACAGTCAGTACATGTAAAATTGATGAAAGGCACGGCCCCAGCAGTTTGAAATTTTCGAAATAATGCATCAGATATACCGCAACAAGTAGAGTGAGCTCTTTTGTCGCAAGAGGGGCACGGTATAGCGAAGTCAGCCTGTCCCAGGTTTGCCGGACACGCCCAGCAGGTAGGTCCGGATGAAACCGTGCAGTCGGCAAGAGAAGATTGGCTGGATGATCGTGTAGTTGCCATTGTAAATAACCAAGAGCCATCCAAAATGCGTTGCCTTTGTAACCCAAATGATCGCAGCAGGATCAATAACCTGAATCAAAAAAATGAAGATGACTTTGTAGTGGAATCGAACCACCAACCCTATGGTTATCAAGCGTACACTCTGTCGCTAAGCCACCAAGTCATCTAAGGTTGTGACACTCCCATCTTTTGTTTTAAATTTGTCGGAAGAGCTTTCTGATACGTCTCCAGTTGACCAAAAACGGTCCAAGAAGTGGAAAAATAGAAATTTTCTTCAGGGGCTGCTACCCCAGACCCCTGCAATCGTGTGGGTTAGTGATCTTGCGTTTGTATATAAGGCGTTTCATGAGTGTTACAATTGCTAAAAAGTGCATTTTAAGCCATTACACAAAGTCAAAAAGTCATTCCCTACCGAAATATTTTTCTGGGTACGCCACTGAATACAGAAATGGTAGATGCGAAATGTTGTCACTTTCTGTTATTGGTCAACAGTAATTTCTGCATCGGTCTACAAGAGTATATATATACACAAACTTTTTCAATTCCAAGAAGGCAAAAAGTCTAACTATATTGACTTTATAATCCGCGCGAATAGGGTGCAGAAAGCGCTAATGTGTCATGGGGCTGTCTATTCCGATCGCTCTTGTCCACCAACTTTAAAAAAATGAATTTTTCCCATTCACAGCAAACTTGTCCATAATCTTTAACGAGCCAGATTGCATTTTTCCGCTTTAGAACCTCCTATTCTAACCTCAGTGATGCCCAATGGGGGCATTTTTATAATAATATATATACACGGTTGGTTAGGCATAGTTTTGGGCTAATTTGCTCTCGTAGGTCAGAATCTTAATTTTATCTGTATTAAACAAAATTTCTTGTGAACTTTTCAGTTTTCGTGAGTCATGGATTTTGACGAACACGATTTCGTTTCTGATGAGAGTGCGCACAGTTGGAGCGGAGACAGCAGCGACTGGGAGCCAGACCCCGACGCCATGCATCAAGACGACCACGACTTTCAGGTTGATGCTCCCATGCTTGATTGTTCTTTGAAATACTTTATAACATAATATATTCATATGCATATTCTGCATACTGCATATATATATATATATATATGTATGTATGTATATATATATATATATATATATATATATATATATATATATATATATATATATATATATATATATCAGGGTTTTTTTTTGAAAATGGAAGGTGTGTCCAAGTTGTGTCCGGCGAAAAAAATTTGTGTCCCGTAAGCGTCGAGTGTGTCTGGGTGTCAGTTCGGCCGTTCGAGTCAAGCAGGTATTTTTTTAATTTTGCGTGCATAATTGTGCAAAAATTTATATTTTTGTGCAAACTAAATGCGTTTTCTTTGCCTGTATGAAACAAATATATGTGTTTTTATACCTGTAGAGATACATCTGATACATATGTAGAGATACATTCGATCGGGTAATAAAAACCGCAGAGAGGACTCTTGTGTGATAATTCAGTGGGAAAAAATTTACGTGAGGTATGAATTCCCCCCCCTACCCCCTCCCCTGGGTACGCCCTAAAGCCATACCAGTGGCAGATCCAGGAATTTTTTCAATTAAACGGGTATATAAATAAAAATAATTTCAAGATTTGCATTAACCTACTGAAACATAACAGCCAATACTACAAAAAATACCAGACATACCGTCAAACGGCAGTGATGCGAGTTGACGCAGGGGTCTGGGGGCGGCAGTTCCCAGAATTTTTTTTCGATTTTGCATTAAAAACAGTGCATTCTGAGCTTATCACAGGCTCGACATGTACTGTGCATTATTGTGCAAAATTAAAAAAAAAAGAGTACATTTGCACGGGTTTTGCACAAAAAACCTTGGCTGGAGTCAAGTATTGGTTACAAAGTGTCCATGGTTGATGTAAACCATTTTTGCTTATTCGCTGTTTATGCAGAAATACGTAAGATGTGCAGTGGCATTTCCCAAAAATTTGCAACGGCGGGTATAGAGCCAATTGTTTTTTTAACCGCACTTGTCAGTAAAACACAGAATTCATCTACAATGGTTGCGGGGGCTGGGGCCCGCAGCCCCCAAAAGCCAGAGCTTTTTAAAATTTCTATGCACAAGCTTCCATAGGAAAAGCAATTTTTGCAACACTTGCGGGATTGTTTGGGCGAAATTGAGCTTAGAAACCAAAATTGCGGGAATGTTTGGGCGAAATTGAGCTTAGAAACCAAAATTAGATGTACATATGTATATATCGGAATATATATCGGAATTTTTTTTCCAAAAAATGAAGACCTTGTCGATTTTCAGGCTAAATTTAGTCAACAGGAAACGTAGCGGAACTTTTTCCCTCCGCGTAAGAAAAAGCAATGGGTTTGAAGTTTCGAACGTCACATTACAGTGTAAATGCAGCATAATGTATATACTCAGCACTGGCGGTCCCAGACTTCAATTTCGGGGGGGGGCGGAAGTCTGAAGAAATTTTTTCCTTTTTATAATAGCGTTTTTTAGTTTTATGCTATCTTGTAAAGCCGCAGCCATTTCAAGGGCAATGAGTTGAGTCTGTTTGTTGTAAAAGCCAGTGGTGTACCCAGGAAAAAATAGAGAATTTTTCAATTTTTAGGCCGAATTTGGTCAGCTGGAGACGTATCAGAAAATTTTTCCGACAGGAAAATAAAACACAAACAAGATGGGAACATCAGCCCAAACAGTGTATTACACAACTAAATGCAGCATAATATACTCGTGTAGACATGCATAGGCTTTTATAAAATATAATAACAAGGAATAGTAAGTCACAGAGTCGCAGGGGTCTGGGGGCGGTAGCCCAAGGAAGAAATTGGGGGAAATTTTTTATTTTTAGGCCAAATTTGGTCAATTGGAGACGTATCGGAAATTTTTTTCGGTAAACCTAGCTACATCATCACCATAAGCATTGTCAGGGGGTTCTCGAGAGGTGTGTCTAAGTTGTGTCCGGCAGGAAAAAATTGTGTCCCGCAAGAAAAAATTGTGTCTGGACACACTTCTGGACACAAAAAAAAACCTTGAATATGAACATATGCCACAAGCTACAGTCCAAAATTATACGTATATATAGATAACAAAGCGGGCTCATCTCGTTTGACATTATTTATTCATGTGCTCCTTTTAGATCTTAGATTTTAAGATTTTAGTTCGAGTTTCACTATTTTGATTTTTTAGGAGTTCAAGAGTTATGTATAAAATGTTTGCTGCCATGTCTCTAACTCGTCTTGGTGAAACATTTTGCAAACAGGTTTCATTCGGCAGTCGACTTGTATCCAAATCTAAAAGGAACTTTTCATAGCATAAAAGGTTGGTTTTCATGGTCTTATTAAGTTTAGCAAGAGTGGAGCAAGAAGTCAGAGAAAGCTATGGAAAAATTCTGAAAAAAGTGTTAACAGTTGCATTATTTTTTAATTTCTTTCAGGCAGCGATAGTGGACGATATAATGCAGAATGTGATCATTCATTTCCCCAACAATTTCGGCGTCAAGAGCACCAAACAGCGTGTGCGAGTGGCACGAGCTAGTCTGGGGAAACGACTGGCGTATCTGCTTCGCTACGGTGCTGAGAGGGAAAATTTGGTTGTGGATAAAAATGGTAAGGAACAATAGGATGCCGTTAAAAAAGAGCTGGGGGATGGGGGCGCCAACCGAAATATTGAGGGTCGGAAGGGGGAAGGTTCCGAAACTTTGGGCAAAGGCGAATAAAAGTGACACTTTTCAAAAATGTCACAAAATATTGCAAAATATTGGGGGCAGAGTCCCCAAAATTATATATACCCGGAGAGGTCCCTCCCAAAATTTTGACCTTTAAATATGTTTAAAGATAGATATAATACTTTCACATGCACCAGCACTAAAATTTCGGCTTCGGGTATGTATAGTGTATGTATATATCCCCGGCCCCTCTGTATAGACCCTATCATTATTCTCTAGATATATAGGATTTGTATATATTCTGCGTAGTGAATTGAAACAAGGAGTATATATATTTTGAATTACCCAAATTGTCTCGCGGTACAGATGTTGCTTTGTCAATGCGGATTTTTCCAGCAAAATTTTCTGTCAATCAAACTGCAAAAGTTCGTTAAACCAGTAGCATGTTATTTACGTATATATAATTTCAGGCTGGGTCCGATTGTCGCAGCTACAGACAGTGCCACTGCTCGAGAGCTATTCGGAACGCGAGCTGTTGAACGAAATTGACAAATCGGCCTCGTCGACCAGTGGTCACTACAGATTTGAGCGGAAAACGGACGGTGGTCTGATTTATGTTCGCGCTACGTACGGCCGAAAAATGGAACGGGTAATATATACAGTTGGAATGATGCAATGTGAACTATATACCGCAGCACTAAAGTGCAGCGGTGTTTGAAAATGCGTTGTGTGTGTCTCTACCTACGTGATAGTTAAGGAGGGGTGCTACCACAATTATGTGTAAGAATGGATAGAAGTAGATTACGTATAAGTATAGGGGATATAATTATATGTTAAATAATATAATATTTTTGTATGCTTGTGATTGTTATTGAAAATTTTGCTTGCACTGTTTAAAAGTTTTTTGTTAATTTTAGAATCCCAAACACGAAGACTCCAACGTGCATCGTCTGTTGTCTCTGTCCATTGAGGCGGTTGCCACAAGTATTACTCGACATAATCTGGCATATTTGGATGACTATATGCTCAAGTGAGTTTCTGTTGCCGCTTGCCATAGTGGAGTAGGTTCGTATTCTCTTCGTCGTCACTTTTTTTCCAAAATAATTATAGGTAAAGTAAAATATACATGGTCATCTTTAGGTAGTGAAATCTTTGTAACAACGGCCAAAATGCTGTATATAAATCTTGAAAAAACTGCGGTCAAAACAGCGGATAATTAGAGCCGATTTGATATTATTCCTTTTTTCAGCATGCTAATGCGCAAAATCAAACGCATGCAAGCTGCTGCAAGAAAAGCCAAAATTCGTAAGGCCAGTACCGCCGGTCTCGTTGCCCCACGAAAAAGCATAATTCGGAGCAAGAAAATCACCAATTCTGTGGTCAAAAAATTTCTGGTTCCTAGTCTATCCCATTTGGATCTGTCGTGAGTATTAATTTTCTGTTAATGTGATGCGTTGATGGAATCAGGGTAGGCGCGATCGCGCCTAACCCTAGAATAGGAACGACACTCCACATTGCAGAATTTGAAAATTAATTTTTTTAATAACTAAAAGTTTATGCAAGCCAACTGGTTTTAATTTGGTGTGTGCACGTGCCTGGGGGAGGGGTACATGCTGGCCAAATTTCAGGCAAATCGGTTGGGTATTACCCGAGATATGAAAAATCGTCTCCCGCAAACTCGCATTTTTTCGTCTTTTTTTCCCGGCGCCATAACTCAAGAAATTCTTCTTGGCGAGGCACTTTTTTATGTTTTTTGCCTTTGTTTTGGTCGGCAATAGTGTCATCATAAAGATTTTATTCTAAGCTTTTGCCGTTTTGGCTCTGCTGGGAAGGGGGAAAAGCCCTTTTTTGGGCTTCGAAAAATGGCAAAGTAAAAAATTCAATGGCGCCAGCTTTTGAGAAGTCACGCAAACAGCCCAAGTCTGATCTCTTGTATGCATGGTAGTGTAGTAGGATTGTAGTGCGTCTCCCCTTTTGGAGTCGATCGTGTCACTGTAGGCCTAGGGAGGGGGTCCGGAAGGTATTTTACGTGTATTAGGTGGTTAGGCTACCCATGGGCAGTACAGCCAAAACCGTTATAGATGGAGGCCTGTCGTTTTGTATGCGAATATAAACCCATATACTGTGCATGTCAGTGTGATATTAGTTTTACTCTCAGACAGGGTTTTTTTTTGAAAATGGAAGGTGTGTCCAAGTTGTGTCCGGCGAAAATAATTTGTGTCCCGTAAGCGTCGAGTGTGTCTGGGTGTCAGTCAGTCAGTCAAGCAGGTTTTTTTTTATTTTGCGTGCATAATATCGTGCAAAATTTTAATTTTTGTGTGCAAAAATTTATATTTTTGTGCAAACTAAATGCGTTTTCTTTGCCTACATAAAAGCAAATATTGTGTTTTTATACCTATAGATACGTAGATTTTTTTCGATCGGGTAATAAAAACCGCAGAGGGGACTCTTGTGTGATAATTCAGTGGGAAAAAATTTGCGTGGGGTATGAATTCCCCCCTACCCCCTCCCCTGGGTACGCCCTAAAGCCATACCAGTGGCAGATCCAGGAATTTTTTCAATGAAACGGGTATATAAATAGAAATAATTTCGAGATTTGCATTAACCTACTGAAACACAACAGCAAATACTACAAAAAATAGCAGACATACCGTCAAACGGCAGTGATGCGAGTTGACGCAGGGGTCTGGGGGCGGCAGCTCCCAGAAATTTTTGTCGATTTTGCATTAAAAACAGTGCATTCTGAGCTTATCACAGGCTCGACAGGTACTGTGCATTATTGTGCAAAATATTAATTTTGTGTGCAAAATTTTAAAAAAGAGTACATTTGCACGGGTTTTGCACAAAAAAAACCTTGGCTGGAGTCAAGTATTGGTTACAAAGTGTCCATGCTTGATGTAAACCATTTTTGCTTATTCGCAGTTTATGCAGAAAAGTACGTATATAAGATGAACAGTGGCATTACCCAAAAATTTGCAACGGTGGGTATATATACAGAGCCAATTGTTTTTTTAGCCGCACTTGTTAGTAAAACACAAAATTCACCTACAATGGTTGCGGTGGCTGGGGCGGAGCTGCGGCAGCCCCCAGAAGCCAGAGCTTTTTAGAATTTCTATGCACAAGCTTGCATAGAAAAAGCAATTTTTGCAACACTTGCGGGAATGTTTGGGCAAAATTGAGCTTAGAAACCAATATTAGATGTATGTATCGGAATTTTTTTCCAAAAAATGAAGACCTTGTCAATTTTCAGGCTAATAGTCAATACGAAACGTATCGGAACTTTTCCCCCGGGTAAGAAAAAGCAATGGGTTTGAAGCTTCGAACGTCACATTACAGTGTAAATGCAGCATAATGTATATACTCATGTATATACATACAGCACTGACGGTCCCAGACTTCAATTTCAGGGGGAGGAGCGGAGGTCTGAAGAAACTTTTTCACTTTTTATAATAGCGTTTTTTAGTTTTACGCTATCTTGTAAAGCCGCAGCCATTTCAAGGGCAATGAGTTGAGTCTGTTTGTTGTAAAAGCCAGTGGTGTACCCAGGAAAAAAATGGAGATTTTTTCAATTTTTAGGCCGCATTTGGTAAGCTGGAGACGTATCAGAAAATTTTTCCGACAGGAAAATAAAACACAAGATGGGAACATCAGCCCAGACAGTGTATTACACAACTAAATGCAGCATAATGTACTCGTGTACTGTGTAGACATGCATAGGCTTTGATGAAAGATAATAACAAGGAATAGTAAGCGACAGAGTCGCAGGCGTCTGGCGGCGGCAGCCCCCAGGAAAAAATTGGGGGAATTTTTTATTTTTAGGCCGAATTTGGTCAATTGGAGATGTATCGGAAATTTTTTTCGGTAACCCTAACTACATCATCACCATAAGCATTGTCAGGGGCTTCTCGAGAGGTGTGTCTAAGTTGTGTCCGGCAGGAAAAAATTGTGTCCCGCAAGAAAAAATTGTGTCTGGACACACTTCTGGACACAAAAAAAACCTTGCTCTCAGATTTACCTAGTAGCCAGAACTGGTGCACCCCCCCTTGACACCCTTGGAAACATGGTTTTTCATGATTTTGTCAATGTATAACGCTTTTATGGATAACCTCTCGGTCTGTATTTCTATTGCATCTTAATATACGGGCGCAGGGGTGTCCGTGGATATTGTTTGGTCCGCGTCATTTGTGCTGTTCCAATTTGGCAACCCTGGCAAAGTGCCAAAATGGTCAATTTGACCAAATTTTTGAATATTGTCATTTTTGTTGAAAAACTGTGGAAAAGGCTAATTTGAGGTGCTGAACGGGAATATAACGTTATTTTGACGAAAAACTATTGTTTTCATCCAAAATAGTGCTCAGTGGTCAACTACGATTGTGTGCACTAGACAGTAAATATGTAGGCAGTGTAGAAAAACGGTGATAGATGGAGGCCTGTCGTCTTGTATTCGAATATAAACCCATGCATTGTGCATTTCAGCGTGGTATTGGATTTATTGTCAGGTTTACGTAGTAGCCAGAACTGGTGCACCCCCCTCTGACACCCTTGGAAACATGGTTTTTCATGACTTTGTCAATGTATAACGCGTTTATGGATAACCTCTCGTTCTGTATTTCTGGTGCATCTTAATACATAGTCGCGGGGTGTCAGTTGATATTGTTTGGTACGCGTGGTGTGCACTGGTCTACTTTCGTAGCCCTGGCAAAGTGCCAGAATGGTCAATTTGACCAAATTTTTGAATATTTTAAATTTTTTTGAAAAACCGTGAAAAGGGTTAATTTGAGTTGCCGAACACGAATATAACGTCAGTTTGACCAAAATTAATGTATATATTAATTATTAACCCAAAATAATGACAAATACGAACAGGCCAATTGTGTACTGTTAGTGGCTTTGTAGAAATAAGTATATAGGACATAGGTAGTGCAGCATACGCATGCGCGACTCACTTTTCAGAATGTAATCATACAATATACAATCCAAGTGTCAGCTTTCCTGTCGTCAAGTAAAATTGCTGCAGCGGAAAAAGAAATAGGATTATTATAAAAATGCCCTTTCACCAAGGGCAGCAGTGTGGGTATATAGCATAGCAGTAGCAGTCGCCCTGCGACACGTTAGTGCTTTCTGCACCCTATTCGCGCGAATTAATCAGCCATTATCATCAGCTGCCTGTTGCCGGAAAAGTCCATGTACTTCATTGGTTGTTGATGTTATTTTCTAGGCAAGCTATATATGTCCAAACAGAAGAAATAATTGTTCATCCATAATATATTAATCAATCGATCGCCATTCATTTTTATTGTTACGTGTGTAAATGTAGTTTAAGCTTATATAAATTCTACAGTTATTTGTATTAACTAGAGTTATACGCATACATGTACACGGGGTCTCGGTTTGGGGGGGGGTTATTTTTGGGGGGGTATTTTTAAGGAATTTATTTTTGCCTGTGGTGGGGGGGTGGGGTGTTCGGAAAAATGGGGAAATTTTTGCGAAATTCCGATATTTTTATCGATTTTTTCGTTTTTTTGGTCATTTTTGAAGCATTTTACGGCGATCTCAAGCGATTTTGGGGTTTCAGATGGGGCTAGTCCGACTGGTCAAATCGGAGGGGGGGCTTGTCCCGGAATTTCAAATCTGGGGGGGGGCTTGCCCCCCCCCCAGACCCCCCCCCCATGTACATTTGTGGTTATACGGTTGTATTGTAACATTTTATGATTCGTATTGAATATTAGTCGTTAATGTCTATATAATAATATATATATATATATATATATATATATATATATATATATATATATATATATAATGTTAAGTTGAAATACGCCATTACTCACTTGTAATTTTTAGGAAAGATGTCTATATACAAAACAAAAATAGATTGCGCATGGGGAAATTTAAATGAAATAGGTACCTGTATTTATCTGCAGAGTATAACTTTATAATCTATACACCTGACTTTAGTCCTGAGTGCTAGTAAGTGTCAAAAATGTTTTTCCTAATTATTCGCGCGAATAGGGTGCAGAAAGCACTAACGTGTCGCAGGGCGACTGCTATTCTGACGCAACTCTTGTCCGCTTCATTTAGCAAGCTGAGTTTCCCTATTCGGCTGCAAAACTTGTCCCGGTTATTTGACAAGCTTATTAGCATTTTTCCGCTGTAGATCAGCCAACTTTCCTATTCTACCCACACTGCTGCCCTTGGTGAAAGGGCATTTTTATAATAATTTTTAACTATTTGATAAATTATTGAAAGTATTTTCATAATTAGTTTTGTAAATTGTATACATAACTTACTGACTGGGCGAAGTTAATAATTTTCATTCAGGTTGGTCGAACAACATACTTCAGTAAGTTATGACTCCATGAGTGGAATATATTATACTTGGGGCCTGTTGCTCAACTTTACAAATCTTACAATAATTGTAACAATATTGTAAGTGCAAAATCGTATGATCCGTAATGAATTTACATGCTGAATTCATAACAAATCATCTGATTTTGCACTTACAATAACTGTTACAATTGTAAGACTTGTAAAGTTGAGCAACAGGCCCCTGATTGTTGGAATTCAGATTTGTAGTGAAACGACCTAACGACTGAGTCTTTAGTTAAACGCGCTTTTGTGAATCCCAACCGTAGAATTTTTCATTACGGTGTTCTATTTCTATTGTCGGGCGACTGCTATGCTTACGCAACTCTTGGCCACTTCATTTAGCAAGCTGAGTTTCCTTATTCGGCTGCAAAACTTGTCCCGTGTGTTTGACAAGCTTATTAGCATTTTTCCGCTAAAAGATCAGCCAACTATACCTATTCTACCCATACTGCTGCCCTTGGTGAACAGGCATTTTTATAATAATTTCATTCGAGTTTTAGACCGAGTCTAAACTGAAATATTCTTTGTGAATACTGGCCATTAGAATCAGACTAGTTTAATTCATATTCTAGCTATACATCGACCAGTCCGGCAACCCTGAGTCTAGTTGGCGATCGCTGTCCCGGTCTAACTTGGCTGTCGCTTCACTCCTCCGTCTGCACTTCCTACTTGACCGACTCGCTGCTCTCCCAAGTGCTCAAGGTTGAAATAAGTTTCATGCTTGTCCGTAAGCCTGTCTCTATGTCCGCAGGGTTATCCAAAAAGTTGTCCGCTTATCCGTAAGCTTGGCCGTGTGTCCGTAAGTTTGTACGGTTGTCAGTAAAGTTAGTCTTTTGGTCTTTAAACTGGCGGTTTATCCGTAAAGTTGCGTGAACTCAAGTAATAAGTATGGTTTTATTGACGAAGGTAATATGGCGTAATCATAGTATATCGAAACTCAGACGGCTGCAAGTTTCATCGATGTTTGTAATAATTGAATAATATGTTCGCAAAGTGCTTTTTGATAAGGAGAATATAATCAGATTGGTTGAAATTTAAAACAACAGGAATTTGCTATCAGCGGCGTAGCTTTGTAAAATTAAGCAAGAATGACCACTGGTTGATTTGTCAATTTTTTAGACGGCGTTAATTCTGCGACAAGCAATGAATATTGTATTTAATCCAATTAATTTAATTTAAACTTTTTAGAAATTGCCCGATCTCAAGTATCTGAATATATCCGGTTGCCGGCATTTGACGGACGAATCTTTGTCACATATTTTGATTTGTTGTCCCGGTTTGCAATTTTTGGACATTTCAAATATCCGTGACTTGACCGAAGCTGAAATTCTGTACCTGCTGAAGCATCTGAAAACTCTGCTTTATTTGCGCGTTGGAGCTTTTGAGAGTAAGCTGCGATTGTTATGTATGTTTTTTAATGAAAAAATTGAAGTGGGCTATTCATTTTTTGTGGCCTAATCGTTTCTGGCCTCAATGACGGTATTGTCAAAAGTATTGGAGGGAATAAAAATAAAAAAGTGAATTTTTACACAAGGGTCCCAATTTGGTTTGTATTGCCCGGCCTAAAAAACTTTGATACGTCTCCAGTTGACAAAATTCGGCCTATGATTTGAAAAAATCTCCAAATTTATCTTGGGGCTGCGGCCTCCAGACCCCTGCAACTTTGTGGCGTGTGCAACACTTTGTGTTTGTACTGCGATTTTCAACTAGTGTTAAAATTGCTAAGATGTACATTTTAACCTATTACATAAAACGGCAAAGTCATTCCCCCGAATTTTTTTCTGGGTACACCACTGGGCAGTGGGCACTGACTACTAGTTTATAGTAATAAAATAGTAAGTTACAGAGATGCATATTTTAAGTACTTTTGAACAAATCCAGTTCTGTTAATGTTTCTGGTTTCAATGTTAATGTTTCAGACTGGACGAAGCAGGGCTTTGGCCGTTTGTCCAAACTGCTAGAAGAACGTCCCGACGTGTTTGTGGAATCCAAAGCGGTTCAGAAAGCTGGCATTTCGCCCGCTATTCCGGTTGACTGTATTTTTGAGAAGAAAAACTTTCGCTAATTTAGTCTTATTTTGTTTTGAATTTCTGTTCTAGAATAATAGTGTCGTGAAGGATAAAAATCAAGTTAACGAATGGTATTGAGATGTTCAATTGTGTCGTATTTTCGCTTATTCATTTTTGTAGTGTAAAGATAATTTTTTAAATTAACTGTAACTTGTGTCAGGGAAAGGTAGAAGAAGGAATTAACTGTAACTTGTGTCAGGGAAAGGTAGAAGAAGGAATTAACTGTAACTTGTGTCAGGGAAAGGTAGAAGAAGGAATTAACTGTAACTTGTGTCAGGGAAAAGTAGAAGAAGGAATTTTTCAATGCTATTTTTTGCTCCGTAAATTACCGTAAGTTTTATAACTCGTAGAAGTCGTGTCAAACTTTTAAATCTACTGGAACTCAAACTCATGGTCCCATGAAAAGAACGCGGACTTTTATTATTGCAGCGTTAATGACATTTTAATCATCTTTGTTGACGTGATTTAAGGTGGTAGTTACGTTTTCGACAGTTTTTATAACGTGCTATAACTTTTGATTGACTGAATGAATTTAATAGCTGTCTTTTTCACGTTAAAGAACTTGACTGAAACTACACTTATGCACATTATCTAGCTTAAATCTGTAACAAGCTAGTCAGCAGACACTGTCAACGTAGTCAAATTTCGTGAATTTTTGCATTTTTCTTGCTTTGCTTGTAAAATTGACAGTGTAACTCCACCTAGTTTCATTTTTTACACCAACATAGCCAATAACAGGGTGAATTTTAGTGCTAAGTTTGGTGCATTTATATGATGCAGAAAAGAAGTTACGGACCTTTAATTTTGAATTTTTTAGAATTTTGAAAAATATACGAATCTTTGAATCTAATTTTTTTACGAAATAGGCTAAATTAATACAAATAAAACAATTGACACATCAGAAATTGTCTAAAAACATGTAAAATAACGCATGAAAATACTTGAGACATCGAGACTTGAGATTCAGTCCACGGAAGTACATTTTTACAGATTTCTGTGAATGAAATTGATGTAACGCAAAATTTAAGCAAACAAAATTTTTGAAATTTTAGTATAAAGTAGACACATCTGTGTGCCAATTTATCCCAAAATTTGAACAAAATCCTTCTAGTAGTTGTCAAGTTTTGCGGACTTTTGTGTTGGGTGCTTTAGTTCAAAAAGAAATGTTACATAAATGTGACGTAATCTCAAAAAGTAAAAAGCGGAAGGATAAGTTTTGGCATCTAAATTGAAGGTTTTTGACATGCCCGTGTGTCATTTTTTTTCTTTTTTCGATAAACGGCCGTTTTGACTAGCTACTACTTTGGCTTAGCTAAACATAAAATTTACGAAAAATTGTCGTAACTGGCTGAAAAATATTTTCTGTGAAAATGGAAAATGTTTGTTTCAAGCTATTTTAGCAAGCATTTATCTCATAATAAATTATAGTTTCCTAAATTAATATGCGTACTATAAATTATTGATTGAAAACTTATCGTAAGTTGTCAAGTGTTACTGCTGCAAAATTGTCGAAAACGTTACCACCACCTTAAGCCAACTTTGCTCAATCACTGTCATGTAGTCGATTTGAGTGATTTTTTGTGGTTGCATTTTTCATTTTTTTATTCTGCTCTCATAAAGTGCTCGACATTTTGACGCTACTACGGTAAAAGTATATACCAAGGTAAGTTTTTGAGTTTTTTAAATATGTAAGCTATGGGATTATTGATGGAACAGTCAACAGCATGCACTGAAAAATTGGAAAATTTTTAGGTATATGTGAATTTCAGGATTGACAACTTAAAAAACTGCTCATAGTTTTTTTAGTTTTTTTAAGACAGGTGAAAACGTCATCATCCTTTCGAGAGTATTATCAAAATTTAATATTATTGCCATGGTAACTGACATAACAAAAGTTGTGTTTTTTAATTATTTCTAAGTGCAAGTATTACTTTCTGTGCTAGTATGAAAGTTTGAGCGTAATAGCAACTTTCGTATGTTTGCATTTTTCATTCTGGTTTTTTAATGGCTGTAACGTGTTGTGTTCATTTAAGAGTTTCAATTTTATTAAATATAGTTATACTGAGAAACCTTATTAGTATAAATTGGTTTGCAATGTAGGGTTCTTTGTAACTCCTTGTTTAGCTATCGTTATTTTTAGTCTCGCTTAATGTATATATATATAATGAAGACCTGTAAACAACCATATCTGTGGAAATTAAATGATTTGTGAAGTTATATTGCTTTGTTTTCTGTTGATTTACAGTAAAATTTCATTAAAGCGACTGTTTTTTGGTGAAGTCTCGTCAGGTATCGATTGATATAAATTAACTACGGTTGCGAAATTAGTGTGCTTTGACCTATGATTAGCCAGGATTTATAAAAACAGCCGCCTGAGAATAAAACATTGATATTTATCTTAATAAAATATCTGGGCACGCAAAGCTTGTTCAACTTAGACTGTCTAAGGGTATAAAGCTCTTTATCAGATTAAACAGATTGCATTCATTTTTGTCCGAACTGTAGGAACAATTGTCGAACTAAACGAGTTAAAAAATAAATTAGCTGCTTAGTTTCTCCCGAACCCGTTTGTACCTCTAGACTATATAGTCAGAGGGGGTAAAAAAATACGATCGGAAACATGGGGTAAAAAAATAACCCCCCTCCAAGAAAAACCCCAACAGGTACATGCCTGTTGAATACATACAAAGGAAGCACTACTACTGCTACATTACATGAACATATTACCTAGTAATAATCTGTGTTCAGCTTACAATATGAAACTGACAAAATCATGCACCCAAAACATGGCTCATTTTACAAGGGTCAACAAAATTTTGACAAGCTTCTCTTGTCACGGAGTCTAGTTGTTTTCCGGCACCAACTGCGCATATGGAATAGTCAGCTACCCTTCTTGCAAACTGTGAATGGTTCTGTATTGGTACTGGTTGGCGCGTACGGGAGCCATATTTTTTTACCCCCCATTTTTGGTCAATTTTTTGGGAAAAAATACGGGTACTTTTTGCTTTTCTGTCGTGTTTTCAAACCAAAACAACATCGTTTGCGGAAGAAAGTAAGCACAGGAAGGTGCTACGGCTTCCAAGTGTACTACGACCACCGACTGCTAACAGAGCGGTTACAGCTACACAAGGGTGTTCAAATGATGAGCCCAGCTACATAAATTCACATACAGACGCACAGATGCCTAAGTTGCGAAGCTGGTGATGATATTGGTTATTCACTCTGTAAAATACATAATCTGGGAACAATTTCTGGTACAACACGATTTGAATATTGACAGCAATAAAGGAAATTTTAGCCAATTTAAGACTATATTTAAGTATGCAAAAACTATCAAGCAGGGCGTCGCCACTAATTTCGGCGTCCGCGGTACAATCTTTACGTCAAATGATTCAGTTTACCGCAAAGAAAGAATACGTAGACGGAAAAAATTTTGAAAAAAAAATTCAAAAAAGAGTGTAGTGTAATAAGTAGTCGTGGTGTTATTGGGGCTTCAATTTCAGTCGCCTTTCCTTTCATGTGCGAGTTTAATTAAAAAATTGAGTACGTCTGAGTTGAGTTTCATAACTGTAGAAGCATTTTGGCCTGCGTTTCTTGGATAAGTCAGAATCGACCCGTATTTTTTCCCCGCGACCGTATTTTTTCCCCCAAAATGGGGGTAAAAAAATACGTTTATTTTTCGATTTATGGAAAATTAGTAATGCAGAGAAAAAAGTTCAATATGTAGTTTTGTAGAGCAACTCCGCGAGGTATTGTTGGAAAAAAGTTTGCCCGAGAAACTTAATCCAGGAAAGCAAAAAACCTTGTACTCATATTTTGTATTTTTTTACCCCATCTGACTATACTTACAATATTTGACATGAAACCTTAATTTAAGCTTGTTAGTTAAGTCTGTTTAGTCCGGAGATAAGGATTAGGTTTGTAGGATTGGCATGATTTTGAACCAAATAGTCGGATTAAAGTATGGTGACTGGTGAAGAATTAGGCCCCAAATATTTTTACCTGTTTCTCGTAAGCGAAGTCTAAATGGTTTTCAATAGTTTACTCTTTAACTGTCGGCACTCTCAGATGTTTGTAAAAGTCGACTATCTAAACAATGACAAATTTAATTAATTAAAAAAACTACTTACATACTCAGCAGCTAGATGTGTTTATGTTTCAGGGTTATCTGAAAGCCGGCAGCTTCATTGGGTGCAGGTCACTAAATGGAGACCGTGAGCTCTAAACAAGAAGGCGCTAAACAACTAGCCTCATTCTATAGCGCTAGTAAGTAAAGTATTTAAGAAAGACTAAAAGGTATAGGCCCGTAAGAAGGTACAGAGTAGGTATTGAGCTAAGTTACCTTTTTATATTAGCTTAATAAATTATCCGTAATTGGGGGGGGGTTGAACCGGATCGTTTTTTAGGGTCTCTATCATGGACTGAAGCGTTGGAAGTTGTAGGGGCAAGCTTTGGGCTAGTGATATCTTTGTCCGTAGTAACCATAGTATGACCAAAATATGTTGCAACATAGAAAAAGTGTTTTAACATTTTAGCAGCTTGTACGCTTGCTGACTGAAGTTGATTCTTTTCGAAACGAAATCGCATTGTTGTTTTGTGTCAACATCTGTATAATAATGTAGGTATACACAGCATTTGTTAATGCCGTTCAGTGCGTTCATGTATAGTAAGGCGAAGGCTTTTATTAATTTATTAGAATGCTTAATAGGGATGTCGCGGATATCCGCACCCGCATCCGCGGATGATCCGCAACTTTTTGACATCCGCATCCGCAAAAATTTAAGGCGGATGTGCGGATGTTGCAGATTCGGCAAAAATGACTAAAAATGTGGAAAATCAGACGGCAATTTTGATTTTTGTCCATGTATATACCTATATTTTTGCTCTTAAAACGGTGGATGAAACTTTATTCTAGGCTTTTTCACCTCATTGTTGGTTGAAATCGATCTTTTCTAAAATAGGCTTCACGAATATTTGATATTGTCGGCATAGTCGAACTAAGTTTTGCATGTTTGAGAGAGACTAGTCTACAAAATTGCAAAGCAGTAATTATTGTCAAAACAATATCAGTTTTTAACTTGCATGCTTTCGTAGATTAGAAATAATAGACAGAGTAGTATAGTGATTATACACCAACCAAAACCAAAAGCATCAAGTAGCCAGAGGGTCACGCCGATAGCCTTTGAGTTGGCATAAAGTTAACCAATAGCGTTTTAAGCAAACTGTTGATGGCGGCGCATGGCTTAGAACTTAGAAGATATGTATAATGAATGCACAACTTTGTTACAAACTGTTTTATCTAACTCTCATTCCTTAGTACTTGCATTCTCGCATTTATACTTGCTATTTTTAGTATATTATGTCTTTTTTGGTGAAACATTTTTCAAAAATTCGGCTCATAACTTGTTTAAAACGTATTCTAAAAAGATCCGCGTCCGCGCGGATGTCAGGAGTCAACATCCGCATCCTCATCCGCGGATGTCAAAAAAGTCACATCCGCGACATCCCTAATGCTAAACTTAGTCTGCCCTCTGCAGTAATTTTACTTTAAAGTGAAGGCGTTTTAACTGCGTCAAAGTTAAATTTTTACCGTGCACAACATTGAGGTACTTATGCTAAACTTTTTTTAATGGTAAAGTTAGTAGTTATACTACCAGTATAGCCCCAGTAGGGTTTGCACGACTGTGGATTATAAATCAATTTTGTGCAAACTGTGCAAACCATACTGTGGCCATACTGGTAGTATAACTACTAAAGTTCAGCTTTTTGCCCTATAGTCGTATTCCAGATAGTTCTGGTGTAAATAAATGATTGATGTTTTTTTCAGAAAAACGATGGCAAGAAATCATTTCTCTGTTGCTGGGAATCACCTTGATTCTTATCAATGGCGTAATTTTGATTGGTCGTTTTCAGCCAGCGTCGTGGAAGGCAATCGTGATATCATCAAGTAATTATTTAGCCTGTCAATTAGGGATGGAAGTCTCGGTCTTGGTCTCGGTCTCGGTCTCGGTCAAAACCCGAGACTAGCCCAGTCTCGGTCTCGGTCTCGGTCTCGGTAGTCGAAAAGTCTCGGTTTGTACCCGGTCTCGGTTTTTCAAATCTGTGAAAAATTTTCCTGTGGTCCCCCCTTTGGGTTATATTCTTGGCAGGAAAATTTTTTCCGGAAGTTTTCATTTCACCAAAATTTCAGACCAAACAGTCAGATTCTGTCAATTTTTTCCGAAAACAACTTTACCGTGGTTGTTTAGTTTATCAGTAACACAAACAAAAATGTACATATGTTTGTGATTAGGTTTGTTACTTCATACTATCTTTCGAGTCTGTCTGATTGATTTTATTCTTTAGTATTCATGTTTGGCTTGTTAAATTTTTTATGCCAATTGGTGGCTTGACATAGTTAACTGTAAATTCCAATTAAAATGAGTTTAACAAAAATCAAAAAAAACAAAAATCTGTGAAGTGAAAGTATATACAACTAACGCACTACTCAGAACCAGGCGGTTACACATGTAGTTCGGGAGATCAGATGAAAAGGGAAGACTCTACTCTCAACTATTTAGTCCCAGGGGATTGAGTGGGCCCACTCAAAGGGGGGTCGGAGGCAATGAATGAAAGGGCGTCACGGCGTGCAGGTCTAATTTCAAGCAAAAAACCTTTCTATCTTGGGTGTATTTTAGCAGTTGATTGGTAATTCCAATACAATCGGAAGCGATTTTTAACTAAATTCCAGCCAATCAGTGTCAAAAAATGCTATTTTCTGGCAAGGACAAATTGTGTCTGTCTGGGAGCGGTCAAAATTTCAAAATATTCAAGAACACATGGTCCCACACAAAAAGAAGAAAGAACCAGAAATGTAACTAAAATTGTCGTGATGTAGCTGTTAGTTAAAAAATACATAAGGTGTCTGAGTGTCTGACCATGGTCTTGCAAATTTACGTAAAAACTTGTAAAAAATTCATCAAATCAATAGGTAAAAAAATGGCAAAAAAACCCAAAGTCTCGGTTTTGGTGGTCTCGGAATTTGGTCTCGGTCTCGGTAGTCTCGGTTTCGAGGTCTCGGTCTCGGTCTCGGTCTCGGTCTCGGAAAAAAAACCGAGACTTCCATCCCTACTGTCAATCTATTTAGCAAATGTTTAAAAAGTTTGCTCAAAATGAACCTGTTTAGAGTTTATTAATGCGGATTAACTAGATTAGAATAGATTATGTTATCTGGATTAACTTTTGACCCAGCTAGCAACCAGAGTTGCACGGGAGCAATCGGCGAGAGGGGATACCTGACCCCCCCCCCCCGGCGTACGGGACTGGTCCCTGGCATGGTACGTCTTGTAACGGGGTTAAATTTTAGGGGGTCTCTCCGACCAAATTTTGGGGGCCCCCTAATGAACCACAGATACCCCAATTTTTTGCGAAATTTTCGAATAAAGCAGGGTTTTTTTTTTAGTCAAAAATGGCGTCATTTGCAGAAATGAAATTTAAAAATGACGTTCAGAAAATAAAAATGACGAAGCTTTGACTAAAGGTTTTGAGCAAATATTGACGCTGATTTGACCAAATTCGGCCTAAAAATTGAAAAAATCTCCAATTTTTTCTGGGGGCTGCCGCCCCCAGACCCCTGCAACTTAGTGGGTTACTCGTCTTCGTTATTCACTTTCATCAAAGCTTCGGCGTGTGTACACGAGTACATTTATATACCTAGGAACCGTGTCAAAAAGTGCACTATCTGATGTGACGTTCTGCTTCTGACGGGATTTGTATTTATATAATTAATTTCTCGGCTCGAAAAAATTTCTGATACGTCTTCATTTGATCAAGTTTGGCCTAAAAAGTGAAAAATTCTCCATTTTTGTTTTTGAGGGTTGTCGCTTTTAGACCCCTGCATTATTGTGGCTTAGTGTTTTGGGTATTATGAGCTCAAAAATGTTAGCTCTGATGTTTTCAGTCGGCCAAAAATAGTATGATGTTCGCACAATATGCTTTGTTATCTGCAAATTATTGTGTTAAATTCTGTGGTTTTGCTGGGCCAAAACGTTAACTTTGGCGAAAATTTTTGAGAGTCTGCTAAAACTATTTTGGTCGTTTTAGCCAATTCGCTAAATGGTACTCGGTAGATAAAAGATAAATACCGATAAGAAATAAATAAGGAAGAAAATTTTTTTATAACTCCAATTCACCAAATTATGTCCAAAATTAAAAAATTTCCTATGCTACCTTTCCTACCTGTCTCTTTATTGTTACAAAAAATCTAAAGGTCATGCCCTCTCCGAATTCTTTCTACTTTATTTGACCGAAATCTTCGGCACATACATAGACGTACAACGGGGTCTGGGGGTCAAGCTCCCCCTAGACTTGAGATTCCGGGACAAGCAAACCCTCCTCATAGTTAAAAAAGGTGCCAGAAAACTCAAAATTTGCCCCTGATTGCTTTAAAAATGATAAAAAAGCTAAAAATGTATATACAAATTTTGAAAAATCCCCATTTGTAGGCCGTTATGAGTTCAAGTCCCCAATATGTCAGACAAGACCCCCTAAAATTTAAAAAATCCGGGGCAAGCCCCCCACCACCCCATCGGTCTACTTAATTTTGACCCCCCTGTCCAAAAAAATTGCAATTTAGTAATTTACATTTTTTCTTGGCCAAAAAACACAGATTCGAACAAATTTTGGCCAAAATTAGGTAAAACACCGCTTAATTTTCATAAAAATGTAAGATAATGTAACTAGCAAAATTGCTGCAGCGCAACGGTACTGTAAAGCCATAATTTAATTTTGACGAACGAAAAATAAAAATGACGACATGAATTTAAAAATGACGCCAGAATGATGAAATCCGATTTTGAAAAAAAAACCCTGGAATAAAGTGACAATTTTATTAATGTTGCCTACTTTTTGGAGACCCGCCCCTCGATTTTGGGGTGGTCCCTCCATCCGCTCCCGCTACATGTATTGTCCCTGCCAGGGACTCCCTGGTTATGTTTTTCCGGCGATAGTATGTTCTACGTCAATGAAACCAAGAGTAATTAAACAGACCATTTAGACTATATAGCTGTAACGTTGGATTGGTTCAATGATACAGCTCTGAATTTGAGTATTTGACTCACAAAAAAGTGTTACAAAATGACTGCAATTCTAATCGATAAAGTGAGCCATATGTTAGTTTAATTAGAAAACTAAAGAAGCTCCCATGTCTACATGCAGTGGCGTAGCCAAAGAAAATTTCGGGGCGAATGACATTTCGATATTTTTGATATTTGTTAATCAGGGTAGGCGCGATAGCGCCAAACCCTAGAATAGGAACGACACTCCACATTGCAGAATTTCAAAACTAATTTTTTTAATAACTAAAAATTTATGCAAGCAAACTGGTTTTAATTTTGTCTGTGCATGTGCCTGGGGGAGGGGTACATGCTGGCCAAATTTCAGGCAAATCGGTTGGGCATTACCCGAGATACATGGTTTTTCATGACTTTGTCAATGTATAACGGTTTTATGGATAATCGCTCGGTCTGTATTTCTATTGCATCTTAATATACAGGCGCAGGGGTGTCGGTGGATATTGTTTGGTCCGCGTCATTTGTGCTGTTCCAATTTGGCAACCCTGGCAAAGTGCCAAAATGGTCAATTTGACCAAATTTTTGAATATTGTCATTTTTGTTGAAAAACTGTGGAAAAGGCTAATTTGAGGTGCTGAACGGGAATATAACGTTATTTTGACGAAAAACTATTGTTTTCATCCAAAATAGTGCTCAGTGGTCGTATTAGACAGTAAATATGATTTTCTCAATGTATAACGCGTCTATGGATAACCGCTCGTTCTGTATTTCTATTGCATCTTAATATACATGCGCAGGGGTGTCTGTGGATATTGTTTGGTACGCGTGGTGTGCACTGGTCTACTTTCGTAGCCCTGGCAAAGTGCCAGAATGGTCAATTTGACCAAATTTTTGAATATTTTAAATTTTTTTGAAAAACCGTGAAAAGGGTTAATTTGAGTTGCCGAACACGAATATAACGTCAGTTTGACCAAAATTAATGTATATATTAATTATTAACCCAAAATAATGACAAATACGAACAGGCCAATTGTGTACTGTTAGTGGCTTTGTAGAAATAAGTATATAGGTAGTGCAGCATACGCATGCGCGACTCACTTTTCAGAATGTAATCATACAATATACAATCCAAGTGTCAGCTTTCCTGTCGTCAAGTAAAATTGCTGCAGCGGAAAAAGAAGTAGGATTATTATAAAAATGCCTTTTCACCAAGGCAACTAAATAATAATATGCAACTAAATCTAGCTTTTGAAAAATGCACTATTATGCATTTAGGTTACAACAACCCTGGTAAAGCATATAAAATTTCCGATACCACTTTATCCGCAGTCTCGTCTTTTTGCGACTTAGGTGTGACATTCAATAGCAATTTGGAATTTTCTGAACATTGTCAAGTTTTAACAGCTAAAGGTTTTAAAATCGTGAACTCTATTTTTCGAGCCTTTCACTTGCGTTCTGCGCCGTTCCTAATCAAAATATTCAATACTTTTTGCCGTAGCAAACTTGAATACTCAAGTGAAGTTTGGAATCCTCATTTTTTAAAAGATATAGACTTAATTGAAAGAGTCCAACGTGTTTTTACTCGTCGACTCCCTGGGGCATTAGGATTGTCATATAAAGATCGACTAGTTTTTTTAAAATGGAATCCTTGGAGGTACGGAGACTTTTTAAGGATATTGAAATGGTGTACAAAATTTTGTCAGGCAGCGTGGATTTGCGGGTGGACGATTTTTTTTACTTTCCAACAAAATAGTACTACAAGAGGTCACTCCAAAAAGTTACTCATATGCAGATCTAGGCTTAATATTCGCAAACATTTTTTTGTCAATCGCGTGATACCCACATGGAACTCGTTACCTGAAGATGTAGTGTGTGCTTCTTCGCTTTTAAGCTTCAAAACTCGACTGCGAAAATGTGATTTAAGTCTTTACCTTAAAGGTAGGTCGTTAGTAGCCGGTTGATCGGCCCAGCCCGTGCCAGCACCCAATTGGCGGAACTTCTGTTTTGCTATGTTAGTTGCTTGTGTTTGTCTTTGTTCTAATTGGTTAGCATTGGTTACGGTTTGGCTTTTTATTATTTTGTGTTTGTATTACTTACTTTGTCTGGTGCAATAAACTACTACTACTACTACTACTACTACTAAGGGCAGCAGTGTGGGTAGAATAGGAAAGTTGGCTGATGTACAGTGGAAAAATGCTAATAAGCTTGTCAAATAACCGGGACAAGTTTTGCAGCCGAATAGGGAAACTCAGCTTGCTAAATGAAGCGGACAAGAGTTGCGTCAGAATAGCAGTCGCCCTGCGACACGTTAGTGCTTTCTGCACCCTATTCGCGCGAATTAATCAGCCATTATCATCAGCTGCCTGTTGCCGGAAAAGTATAGTATACATAGCTGGTTCTTGATGTTCTTTTCTAGGCAAGCTATATATGTCCAGAAGAAATAATTGTTCCTCCATAATATATTAATCGATCGCCATTCATTTTTATTGTTACGTAATGTAAATGTAGTTTAAGCTTATATAAATTCTACAGTTATTTGTATTAACTAGAGTTATACGGTTGTATTGTAACATTTTATGATTCGTATTGAATATTCGTCAATGTCTATATAATAATATATAATGTGAAGATGAAATACGCCATTACTCACTTGTAATTTTTAGGAAAGATGTCTATATACAAAACAAAAATAGATTGCACATGGAGAAATTTAAATGAAATAGGTACCTGTATAGTGTATATATCTGCATAGTATACCTTTATAATCTATACACCTGACTTAAGTCCTGAGTGCTAGTAGGTGTCGAAAATGTTTTTCCTAATTATTCGCGCGAATAGGGTGCAGAAAGCACTAACGTGTCGCAGGGCGACTGCTATTCTGACGCAACTCTTGTCCGCTTCATTTAGCAAGCTGAGTTTCCCTATTCGGCTGCAAAACTTGTCCCGGTTATTTGACAAGCTTATTAGCATTTTTCTGCTGTAGATCAGCCAACTTTCCTATTCTACCCACACTACTGCCTTATGTGAAAGGGCATTTTTATAATAATATGCACTTAATTTCGATTTTAACGCAAAAAAATGACACATTTTAGCTTTTTTCGGTCAAAAAAATGCTAATTTTCGATCACAGCAGCATCAAACGTAAAATTGGAACTCAAAACACCGAAAATTACAAAAATGGTGGGCTGGCAAAGTTCCAGAAACTAGAAAACATGCAAATTTTCTGAAATTTTTTTGACATTAAAAAGCTGTAAGTGTAAATTTACTAAGAATGTCATTTTTGATTTTGGAACAATAAAACAGCTAAAATGATACACTAAACAGTGTCTTAAGCAAATTCATAGTGCACAATGCTACTATATGCACATGCTTTAAAGCAAGGTAAAGGCAAGGAACACTACGCCGCAGAGTTGCTGGGGTCTGGGAGCGGTGGCCCCCATGAGAAAAATTGGCAAATTTTTTGATTTTTAGGCCAAATTTGGTCAGTTGGAGACGTATCAGAAATTTTTTCCGGCTTACCCTAACCCTTGTCTATATGCATATTATATACATTTTGATTTGGCTAAGTGGGCATCGATTATAAGTATGAATGAGCCTTCGTCTGTTTTTTTTAATTATTTAATGTTTTTTTATTTCTTATTTCCTTATTTGTGCGATGTTTATATTTTTATTGTTGTTTTAGTTTTATTGTTGTGGATATGTTTTTTTGTATTTCAGTAGCGGGTATTTTTGTTGCGGATTTTCTGAGTGGTGTGGTGCACTGGGCGGCAGACACCTGGGGTACTGTTCAGGGATCCAGTTTTGGAAAGGTCAGCCGACAGTGTTGTCGTCTGCTGTAGTTAAGCACATGAAGTCCGGTTCAACTATATAATTGTCCTTAAGGACACAGGGTCAAGGACAAGGACAAACTTTGGCCAGAGTTGGCAGAATCTTTTCGTTTAAATATATGCACACGCCAGGGTTTTTTTTTCAAAATTGACAGTGGGTCCACGTTGGGTCAGGTTAATTTTCGTTGGGTCCAGTTAAGCACTGACTGGGTCAAAAATATATATGTCGTAAATCGTAAGTAGACATTTATATTATATAACAGTGGCGTAGCCAGAAAAAAATTTCGGGGGGGAATGACTTTTCAATTTTTTTAAGTGTATTAATATGCACCTAATTGCAATTTTAACGCAAAAAGCGACACATTTTAGCATTTGTTGGTCAAAACAATGCTCATTTTCGACGACAGCAGCATAAAACGTAAAATTGGAGCTCAAAACACCAAAAATTACAAAAATGGCGGACAGGAAAGGTTCCAAAAACTATAAAATTTGCAAATTTTGTAATGCCATTAAAACCTGTAAATTTACTAAAAATTGTCATTTTTGTGACAATAAAACGATACACTAAATAAACTGTGTTGTTAAGCAAATACATTGCGCACAATCCAACACTTTATACAAGCACATACTTCCAGAGAAGACAAAAGCAAAGAAAATAAGCCACAGATTAGCAGGGGTCTGGGGGCGGCAGCCCCCAGAAAAAAATTGGGGAAATTTTTAATTTTTAGGTTAAATTTGGTCAATTGGAGACGTATCGGAAATTTTTTCCGGCCGGACCATGAAAATCAAAGGGGGGACCTTTGTGTAAAATTTCAGTCGGAAAAAATTTCGGGGGGGGGGGGGGGGGGGGCCCCCCCAATCCCCTGGCTACGCCCGTTATATAATGCCATTTTCTGTGCTAGGTACGCATTGACGTACCCAGAAAAAATTTTCGGGGGAATTACTTTTCGAGTTTTTGTAATGGAATGAAATATATAGACTTTTTTGCAATTTCGACACAGAAATAAAATGGAAAATCACTGTCACACAGATGCAGGGGTCTGGGGGCGGCAGCCCCCAGAAAAAAACGGAGATTTTTAACTGTTTACGCCGAATTTGGTCAACTGGAGACGTATCGGAAATTTTTTCCGACAGGAAAATTAAAAACTACGTATATATGGGAACGTCACATCAGACAGTGTATTATACAAGTAAATTCAGCATAATGTACTTTTGCAGAGATGCATAGGCTTTGATGAACGATAATAACAAGGACTAGTCAGCCATAGAGATGCAGGGGTCTGGGTACGGCCGCCCTCAGAAAAAAATTCGAGAATTTTTTGATTTTCAGGCAAAATTTGGTCAATTGAAGACGTATCAAAAAATTTTTTCGGCGGGGCGATAGAAACCAAAGGGGGGACCCTTGTTGATAATTTCTTAAGGTTCAACCAAAAAGGGGGGGTCGCGACCCCCGCGACCCCCCTATCTACGCCCTTGGGTCTGGCTTGGGTCAGGTTAATTTTTGCTGGGTCCAGTTAAGAGAACTTGAGTCTGGACCCACTCGTGGACCCAAAAAAAAAAACCCTGGCACACGCACTAGTTTTGATTCCAACATTGAGCATGCAGAAATTGTGACATTTCGCCTGGTACTTTTCTCAGTGTTGCTTGAGGACAAAATGATAAGGACAAGGACGAGTATGAACCAGGCTTCAAGCGCGTCAGGCTTGTGAGTTAGGTTGAGGATAACGCACGCCGCACGGGATACTTAATTCTGACTGTGTAACACATGCAAAGTCCTTCGCATTTCAAGTCCAAAATTAAACCTTCATTTACAAGCACCAAAATGCGGCACCAAATCAATAGTCAGAAAGTCAATAATTATTAGAGGGGTATGGTATTGAACCCTCAGACACCTTCGGTGCTTATTTTTCTCAACAATTATTACATACACTTAGTTTCGATTCATACTTTTAGCAGTATGTCCGTTCAGCCGGCAAAATTACGAAATAATCACGCCACCAATAGTGCATATTAAGGATGCAATTATTGTAATGCTTGTTGTAATTGTTTGCAGAATTTCCTTCGCTCCTTTCGCGAGCATCACGTCGACCCGACGGCCATCACTCGCCACGACTTTGTAGAGTGCAACGGGGACAATTTCATGCTGATTGTCCCCAAAATGGCCCACATAGCCTGGCAGCACTGCAGCCTGTCCGAGGGCCAACTTAACCAGCTTTACGTCTGGCACTCTTTTTGGCAATTTCTGGCTATCTATATTGCCATGACGAATCAGGTGTGGAACTTTGGTTTTCTGGATCCAAGGTCACTGGTTTGAGTCTGGGGGTCTTTCTGAGCATAGATTAATGTATTTACCAAAGTAACTTCACTAACTCAATATGAGACGTCATGAATATAAATCGTATATTCGCAGCTGTTTATATAGTCAGTAGTAGCGCAATTTAATCCTTTCCAGATTTAGAAATGACTTTTATAACACTATTTTTAACTTCTATTTTTAAATAGTTTAAGTTTTTTAATCTCATTGCATTAATTGCAGATTCACAAATGGTCTCATACGTATTTCGGCCTGCCGCGGTGGGTCGAGACATTGCAACGCTGTCATATCATTTTGCCGAAACTGCATCACCGTGTGCATCATGTATGTCATTGGAAGCCTGTGTTTTGGGTTAATACCCTGGCTTTTGGACATATTGAAACTAAAATCTGACAAAAATTTGTTACTACTTATATACTTTATTTTAGTGGCATGACTTTTGCAACTACTTGCTGTACTCTTGATAGTCAAAATCTATTCTTTTCGTAATCAAATCACACGTTTCTTTTTATCAAGTGGTGCAACTAAAGTCTGACCAAAAAAGGTTGAGTCACTTAATGTTTTGCTTGTTGCATAAAAATGGTAAGAGATAGCCCCAACAAAGTATATATATTCTTGACCCTTGGGACGAGTAGAATTTCATAGTGACCATCACTGGTCACTACTGGTCACTCTGACGAAAAAGTTACTGTACGCCTACCAAATTCACAAGCATCATTCATAATATATTGTAGGTTTATGTCCAGCAGACAAACTTTCGAATGAGCTATTGATGTCCACTCAGTGTCCACTTATTAAGTGTCGAAGAAAAAGTGCTTTTTTGTTACTAAACAATTCTTGAATACTTTCACGGTCCAATTTTCCTGTCATAGTGTGGAAAATAACGCGGGCAATTTGTTCCGACTCCTTATTTTACTGTATTGTTCTGTAGCTAAATTTAATACACCCGGTAAACTGACCACTTGACCACTAGGGGGGCAAATCGAGATTTTTTTCACAGGTTGCAGATATGAATCTTGTAATTTAGCCTATCTGAAGCTGCAAGAATTGCTACTACTGCTTAGTTTCAAAAACGGATCACTTTTTTCACTGGTGACTGACCATTGGTCATTTCCCATAAAGTTGAACCAACTGTCTTTAGTGCCTGACTACACAAAACTGATCACAAATAACGCTTAAAACTTGATTACAACATATTTTTAAAATGTTGATCTGCACTTAATCAGCAATTTTCAGTCAATAATAGTTCAACTACCTCAATTTTAACTCACTGCAAAATAGAGTGAATTTTCAAAAAAATTTAATTGAGCAATATTTTAGCAAAAATTATGCTATTTTTGACTAAAAATGCTATTTAACTTACGAATAAATAATTTTTAACATAATTTTAAGTTTTAATACAGTTATAGCAGTAGTGGTCACTACACCAATATTACACACTGTACTCAGTAATGTTCATAGTTTATAAAGAGGATTTTGCACGTCGCCGCTGCGTCCGGATAGCCGAGTGGTCGGAGGCGCTACTCACCAACGGATGGGTCGAGGATTCGATCCCCAAGGGGTAATGTTGTTTTTCTTTTTTTAGTTTAACATGTTTTATTGCATTACTTACATAATTAAAGCTTTCTATGAATTGGAACTTGTTATTTTTTTAAAGCAGTTTGTGTTTTTAACAATTCTACAAAGAAAAAAGAAAAACAACAGTACCGTTTGGGGATCGAACCGTCGACCCATCCGTTAGTGAGTAGCGCCTCCGACCGCTCGGCTATCCGGACGCAGCGGTGGCGTGCAAAATCCCCTTTATAAACTATGAATATTATTGAGTACAGTGTGTAATATTGGTGGAGTGACCACTACTGCTATAACTGTATTAAAACTTAAAATTATGTTAAAAATTATTTACTATAGTCTGACCAAAAAGTGTATGTACGGAACTTCATTGCTTCATAGCAGCTTAGTCGTTTGAGGTAACCCCCATAATGTATATATCATTCGAAAGCATTTTTGATGGAAATTTTAATGAAGTTAAATTATTTCGGAAAGTTTGAAGTTAAAAATTTTAATTCAAATAAAATCGATTTTTTCCGCCTAATTATATGAAACCTAATTACTTTCACAGACTGTGCGAGGTCACAACGCGTCTATTCATCCAAAATTTATCAGATTTGGTTGAGTATTTGCTGAGTTACAGCGAATAATACGGGCCAAAAATGACGTTTTTCAATAGAAAAATCAAAACTAAAAAATTCGATAATTTTTGACAGGTACATGCTATAGTGATGTTGTATATATCGTTAGACGCAGAATGGAATGGGCTATCGAATGAAATTTAATACATTAGGTTTCCTATAATTAGGCGGAAAAAATCGATTTTATTTGAATTAAAAATTTTAACTTCAAATTTTCCGAAATAATTTAACTTCATGAAAATCTCCATCAAAAATGCTTTCGAATGATATATACATTATGGGGGTTACCTCAAACGACTAAGCTGCTGTGAAGCAATGAAGTTCCGTACATACACTTTTTGGTCAGACTATAGTATGTTAAATAGCATTTTTAGTCAAAAATAGCACAATTTTTGCTAAAATATTGCTCAATTAAATTTTTTTGAAAATTCACTCTATTTTGCATATAGGACTTTATTGGATTATTTTCCACACATGACAGGAAAATTGGACCGTGAAAGTATTCAAGAATTGTTTAGTAACAAAAAAGCACTTTTTCTTCGACACTTAATAAGTGGACACTGAGTGGACATCAATAGCTCATTCGAAAGTTTGTCTGCTGGACATAAACCTACAATATATTATGAATGATGCTTGTGAATTTGGTAGGCGTACAGTAACTTTTTCGTCAGAGTGACCAGTAGTGACCAGTGATGGTCACTATGAAATTCTACTCGTCCCAAGGGTCAAGAATATATATACTTTGTTGGGGCTATCTCTTACCATTTTTATGCAACAAGCAAAACATTAAGGGGGTAGTGTCGCGAAAGCAGTTTTGCTCATAGGCTGTGAAAATAGAACTTTTTGTTTTGAAGTAGTACATTCAATGAGAAGCTAGTCCAACGCTGTATGGTATCAAATAATTTCTGCCAGACATTACACTATCAATATTGACAAATATCTTGGACCAATTGTCATTAGTAAGCCAGACATCACACAATAGGGACATAAAAATTCGAAAAATCAAGCCAGATATCAGATTGGCTAGCTTGTGAAGTACACATAATGTGTGGACGCACAATTTTTTGCGACCAATAAGAAAAAAGAAAATTGAAGGTTCGTTTTTCTTTTGATTTGAAAATAAGCGTCTAGATTTTTCACAATTTATCATTATTGCTGTTACTATTTTACAGTTTAAGTACACCTTCACAGTTCAAACTAGTATTACTCCACAGCAGCTACAGTAATCTGCACTATATTTTGTGTGCATAAACTACAACATATGTGCTATTAGTCTGTGTAAAAAAACTAAACAGAAATATTGATAAATGTGACTGAAAAATGGAATGTGAATAGGTTTTTTTCGTCATTTTTCCGACTTTGAGACATTATTGCAAACTATATATATGCTGCACCAATTTTGCTGAAACTTGGCAAATTAATTTGCCTTTAGGTAGATTTTTAAAATATAGAAAGAACAATTTCTGACATTTTACTGAACAAGTTTTACAGTCCCGCAAAATCGACTGCTTTCGCGGCACTACCACCTTAAGTGACTCAACCTTTTTTGGTCAGACTTTAGTTTTTGTCAGACTTTAGATGGATATAGTCAGGGGGGGGTAAAAAAACACGGAGTAAAAGAGGGGTAAAAAAAACACGGCTCATTACTCAGCGAACACAAGGGTTACAGAGCTGTAACATACTGCAATAGAAATAGTACGTCATATGCTGTAATTCTATTGCATTAGTCATCACTGAAGTTCAGAATGTATGGCAGACCCACAAGCTCAAAGTTGACACCCAAAAAATGGTCAAAAACGTAAGGGTTTTAATAAGTTGCTAAGGTTGTAGCATGAAGCTTTTTTGACACTGACGCTTCATGTTGTGCATAGTAGCATTATTTTATGTGGTCTTTCTTTTGGCATACCTTGCTTTCCGCTACCTTTCTAGTAATAATGTATTTTGGGTGTGTTTTTTTACCCCCATAATTTCAACCCATAACGGGTAAAAAAACACACTTCAAATTGGTTTTATTTATCACAAGCAGGTACTGAGAAGATGGGTAGCAGGCCCAAACTTGCTGTATGAAGTACTTCTGTGACCTCATAATTCCACATAAAAAATTGGCCCTTGGACTGATTTTTTTATCAGGGTTGGCGCGATAGCGCCAAACCCTAGAATAGGACCCACACACCATATTGCGAGATTTTAAAATGAATTTTTTTAATAACTGAAAATTTATGCAAGCAAATCTGTTTTAATTTGGTATGTGTACTTGCCTGGGGGACGGCTACACGCTGGCCAAATTTCAGGCAAATCGGTTGGGTATTACCCGAGATATGAAAAATCGTCTCCCGCAAACTCGGATTTTTCCGTCTTTTTTTTTTTTCCCGGTCGCAAATCTCAAGAAATACACATTGGCGGGGCACTTTTTTGTGCTATTTATATTCAATCTGGTTGGGAATAGAGGCATTAGCAAAATGGTGTTCTAGGCTTTTGCCGTTTTGGCTCTGCTGGGAGGGGGGAAACCCCTTTTTTGGGCCTCGAAAAATGGCAAAGTCCGGTAAAAATATGTGCCAGCTTTTGAGACGTCACGCAAACAGCCCAAGTCTGATCTTTTGCATGCATGGTAGTGTAGTGGGGTTGTAGTGCATCTGCTATTTTGGAGTCGATCGTGCCACTGTAGCACTGGGGAGGGGGCTCGGAAGGTACTGTACGTGTATTATGGGGGTAGGCTACCTACGGGCAGTGCAGCCAACACGGTTATAGATGGAGGCCTGTCGTCTTGTATTCGAATATAAACCCATATACTGTGCATTGCAGCGTGCTATTAGTTTTGTTGTCAGACTTACGTAGTAGCCAGAACTGGTGCACCCCCCTGTGATACCGTTGAAAACATGATTTTTCATGATTTTCTCAATGTATAACGCTTTAATGGGTAACTTCTCGTTCTGTATTTCTATTGCAACGTAATATATATGTGCAGGGGTATCATTTGATACGTTTTGGTCTGCGTTGTATGCTCTGTTCCACTTTGGCAACCCTGGCAAAGTGCCAAAATGGTCAATTTGACCAAATTTTTGAATTTTTTCAGTTTTGTCAAAAAACTGCGAAAAGGGGTAATTTGAGGTGCTGAACGCGAATATAACGTTATTTTGACAAAATAATTAGTATTTCCTTCCAAAATAGTGCTCAGTGGTCAAGTACGGTTGTGTGTACTATACATAGGAAATATGTAGGCAGTACAGCCAAAACGGTTACAGATGAAGGCCTGTCGTCTTGTATTCGAATATTAGCCCATATACTGTGCATTGCAGCGTGTTATTTGTTTTGTTGCCGCATTTACGTTGTAGCCAGAACTGGTGTACCACCATGTGATACCGTTGAAAATATGATTTTTCATGATTTCATCAATGTATAACGCTTTAAGGGATAACGGCTTGTTCTGTTTTTCTATTGCAACTTTATATATAAGCCAGGCGTGTCAGCTGATACTGTTTGGTACGCGTCGTAAGAACTGTTCCACCTTGGCAATCCTGGCAAAGTGCCAGAATGTCAAACTGACCAAATTTTTGAATTTTCTTAGTTTTGTTGAAAAACTGTGAAAAAGGTTAATTTGAGGTGCTGAACGTGAATATAACGTTGTTGTGAGGAAAAAGAATTGTTTTCTTCTAAAAAAGAAGCAGTGTAGCCAGAACAGTTACAGATGGACTCCTGTCGTCTATTCGAATATAAACCCACTCCTGTCGTCTTGTACTCGAATATAAACCCATATATTTACTGTGCATTGCAGCGTGCTATTTGTTTTGTTGCCAGATTTACGTAATAACCAGAACTTGTGCAACCCCCGCCCCCTGTGATACCGGTGAAAACATTTTCATGATTTGAAGCTGAATCTCTCAAGCGGAAAAATGGATAGGATTATTATAAAAATGCCCTTCACAGAAGGGCAGCAATGTTAGTAGAATAGGAAAGCGGAAAAATGCTAATATGCTTGTTAAACACCCAGGACAAGTTTTGCCGCCGAATAGGAAAACGCAGCTTGCTAAATGAAGCGGACAAGAGTTGTGTCAGAATAGGAAAACGCAGCTTTTTAAATGAAACGGACAAGACTTGCGTCAGAATAGCAATCGCCCTGCGACACGTCAGTGCTTTCTGCACCCTATTCGCGCGAACTAATCAGCCATTATCATGAGCTGCTCTGTTGCCGGAAAAGTATAGTATACATAGCTGGTTCTTGATGTTATTTACAAAGGCAAGCCATGACCGGAATAAACATTCTTGTAATGAGTCGTACATTCACAAGAATCATTAATCGATCATAGCGGTCATTCGTTTTTATTTTTACACATACGTTATACGTACATGTGTTTAATCATCATAAACAATTAAGTAGACTAAGCTTCGTGTTGAATATTAGTGTGTACTTGCTGTGAAATGTTTATTTAAAAAATGTCATTCGTAACTTTCGGGAAAGATGTTTACAAAAATAGATATGTATGTAATATGTGAAGAAATTTAAATTAAGTAACTGTATATCTACTTTACACTACAAGTCCTGACATGTGAATATGTGATAGTATATAAGCGTCAAGAATGCTTTTCCTAGTTATTCGCGCGAATAGGGTGCAGAAAGCACTGACGTGTCGCAGGGCGATTGCTATTCTGACGCAAGTCTTGTCCGTTTCATTTAAAAAGCTGCGTTTTCCTATTCTGACACAACTCTTGTCCGCTTCATTTAGCAAGCTGCGTTTTCCTATTCGGCGGCAAAACTTGTCCTGGGTGTTTAACAAGCATATTAGCATTTTTCCGCTTTCCTATTCTACTAACATTGCTGCCCTTCTGTGAAGGGCATTTTTATAATAATGTTTTGTTGGTGGTTTGTTTTTTTGTGTTCTCACACATTAAATTAAATACCTCTTTAAGGATAAATGTAAGGATTGGTGTGGGGGGGGGGGGCGCCCTCCGGGGGGGGGGGGGGGGGGGGGGGGCCCCCCGGTGGGGGTGGTTTTTTTTTGTTTGTGGTTGTTTTTTTTTTTTTTTTCTTTTTTTTTTTTTTGGGGCTTTTTTTTGGGGCCGCGGAATTTTTTGGGGTGGTCTTTTTTTTTTTTTTTTTTTTTGGGGGGGGGGGGGGGGTTGGGGGGGGGTGGCCCCCCCCCACGCCTATTATGTGCTTTTTTGTGTTTTTCTTTGTTTTTTTGTTTTTTTTTTTGGTTTTTTACGGTTATTTTTTTAGTTTTTGTTTCTTGTTTTAGTTTTTTTTTTTGTTTTTTTTAAAAATTTTTTATACTTTTTTTTTTTTTTTTTTGAAATGTTTTGTTATTTGTTTTTAGACCTCACCGCATGACTGCTACTATTGCATCACGACGGGTTGGCTGAATTATCCGCTGGAAATCATCGGGTTTTGGCGTCTGATGGAATTCTGCATCAGCAGGGTCACCGGGGCTAAGCCGAGATCTGACGATATGAGCTGGCTCAAAAAAGACTGATCCTCATTCTTAAAGATATTTATGCGATTTTTGATTCTATTTATTTATTTGTTTGTCGTAGACATTTTTTATTGATAACTCTTGTGCACTGATGTACATAGGGGGGGGTTTGAGATTGACCCACCGCGACAATCCCCCCTCAGATTTGATTCTCTGGGTCAACCCACCCTTTTTCGGTGCTAAAAATAGCTGTCCAAAACCTCAATATTTGCTCCAAATGGCTATAAAATGCTTCAAAGGTGAACAAAAAGTCTAAAAATATTGTCACGAATTTGTAAAAACTAGTGATCGAACGGGATCCCGAATCCCGATCCCGAATCCCGAGGGTATAATCCCGTTCCGGTCCCGATCCCGATCCCGAAAGCAAATCCCGATCCCGATCCCGATCCCGAACGCAAATCCCAATCCCGATCCCGATCCCGATCCCGAACGCAAATCCCAATCCCGATCCCGATCCCGAACGCAAATCCCGATCCCGATCCCGATCTCAAATCCCGATCCCGATCCCGAACGCAAATCCCGATCCCGATCCCTAACTCAAATCCCGAAATTTTCGGGATTTTGCAAAAGCTTTGCACGTCCCAAATTTTCAAATTTCGTGTAAATTTTCTAAAAAATTTCTCTGGGGGCGCCCCCAGACCCCCTCTACTATATGACATGATAACTTTGTTACAGTAACAGTTGTTGTTCATCACTCATCTTGTTTACTGTGTGTTCAAGTTCTCATGTGGCCCACACAGGGGTGGACGCGGATCAAAATTTTCGATTCGCGACCCAACTCAACCCAACCCGCGGTCAGCACTCGTGGAAAACCCGCAATTCAACCGCGCTGTAAAAGCCTACCCAGTACCCGCTTTGACCCACCATTCCATAAAACCTATCAGGGTTGGCGCGACAGCGCCCAACCGTAGAATAGTATATAATACCTGTTAATTATTTTTAGTGTAACATGTGTACATAGTGTACATCTGTATATACATTATATATTCCCATTGCTACTTTAAACGAACGCATTACTATAATTTCTCTAAAATTGGAGTCCGACGTCGTAAATTTTTCAGGTTTTGGGGGTCAGGAACAATTTAGCGACCCGCGCAGGTTGAAGTGGGTACCCAAGGCTCGACCCACGGCCCAAATTTTCCGACCCAATTTCCGATACGCCTCCATTTGCCCAAATTCAGTCTAAGAATAAAAAATTTCCAAATTGGATTTTTAGCGAGGCTGCTGAATGCTGATCCCATGCTGATGCAAATTTGTGACTTAATGTCGCTTGCTTTTCTACATGTAACGGGGTCAATTTTTTTGGGGGGAGGGGGCCTTTCCGGCCAAACTTTGGAGACCCTCTCCCCTGATTGACCAAAAGCACCGCAAATTCTTCAAAATTCCGTAAAATTGACGCAAAATTGCCATTTTTACTAAACAGCCCAAACTTTCGGGACTTTTCCCCCCTACCCCTCTTTTTTGGGGGGTCCCCCCACCCCCCTCTCATGCATGCTTAGAAGGGCGTAGCCATGCGTGGAGTCGCAAGGGTCACCACCCCTTCCTTTTGGTAGAACCTGAAGAAATTATCAACAAGGGTCACCTTTCGGTTTTTACACCCCGCCGAAAAAATGTCTGATACGTCTCGAATTGACCAAATTTGGCCAAAAAATAAGACAATTCTCGAATTTTTTTCTTGGGGGCTGCCGCGCCCAGACCCATGCAACTCTGTGGCTTACTATTCCTTGTTATTATCTTTCATCAAAGCCTATGAATGACTACAAGAGTATATACATATGCTGCATTTACTTGTGTAATACAGTGTCTGACGTGACGCTCCCATCTTTTGTTTTAGTTTTGCTGTCTAAAAAAATTCTGATATATACGTCTCCAGTTGACCAAATTCGGCCTAAAAACTGAAAAATTCTGTGTTTTACTGTGGGCTGACGCCCCCAGGCCCAGACCCCCGCTACACTGAGTTTATTTAATTTAAATGACCAACACTGCATTTTGTTATGCAAAAAAATGAATGCTGGCGGCTGACACCCCTAACACCCCGGAATAGTGAGTGTAAAAAAAGTGAGCAAATAAAATATACAGGTGCAGCCCCCCTTCTCAAAAACCTGGCTACGCCCCTTCATGCAGGCTTGCTTTTATCTTTCGTAAAAGTGTAACGCAGCACTTGCAATTATTGCAGCAAATACAATATTTTTCATAAATTTCTAGTTCGTAATCCACACATTTCTTCGGCTGACACTGAAGAAAGTGATAACTTATTTGGCCGAAATGACCCGAAAATCCAATTACTAAATACCTGACTTCTGGGGGCTGCCGCCCTTAAACTGCAGCAATGCTTACAACAAATCAATATTTAACTTTGTCTCGGATTCTCACATTTCACGTTATGCATCGATACTACCTTACCATACTCGGTATTCTGGTGTAAGGAAGGGTATTTTTTCCAATTTGTGTGTAGTGTTGGGACGAAAGTTCGGGTTCGGGTTCGGTTACGGTTCGGGTCATTTTTCCAGTTCGGGTTCGGGTCATTTTTCCAGTTCGGGTTCGGGTTCGGGTACAAGTCAGTTCGGGGACGCAAAAAGTGGTTCGGGTATCTAAAATTTCTGACCGAATTACAAAATTTTTATACCGATTTTTTAGAAATTCCAAAGATAATAAACATTTTTTAGTATAATAAATACTACAACTAACCTCACATTTTTCAAACAGTCCCAAAATTTTTTCTTTCCTCGCAGCAAAGCTGCACATGTGTTAGTGTGCATGTGTGTTCTCAAATTGTTCGAATTCAAGCCAAGGTTTGAATTTAAATCAGCCCTCGGCATGAACTCTATTCAACTCTATTCGCGCGAACAAGTCGTAAACGCCAGCTTTCGAAACATATATGACATATATATATATAAGAATTCGTTAATAGAATGCAGCGGACATGCAGAAACTTTTTGGTGTTTCGTCTGAATCGCGCATTGTGAGAGCGAAAAGGGGAGGGCTGGCCCCCTTCCACTGATTCCCGCGTGTAGATGACACCACTGACGCTCCAGGGCTACTAAACCAGACAAGCACCACAGGCTGTGATATGAATGAATTTGTTCGTTCCAAAGAGCTTAACGTCGCATGTAATGTAACATAAAGCTATTTATAAAGTTTCATTAGCTTAATTATTGAAGCTAATACTGACGCAATTTTTTTCGCAAATTTCCGCTTTCCAGAGACAAGTACTTTATGCAATGAACCTACTAGTGTTTGTGACTGGCCGCGTAAGCCGCCGGCCGGCTCCAGCCGGCAACGATGTTCAGCCGGCCGGCCGGTGAAAACCGGCCGGCCGGTTGACCCGGCAGAAATTTTAGAAAAAACAAATTCATCCGAATCCAGATAATAATTTCGTCTTAAATTAGCCTGTCACACTGTTATGCCGGCCTTATCTATTTGACCGGCTGAATCTGGCCGGCCGGCTAGTGTTTGTGACCGGCCGGCCGGTTGATTTTAACCGGCCGGCGCTCCGGCCGGCGCCGCCTTTTACCGACCGGCCTACTGGTCACCTATAAAGCCATTGGCCGATCCCTCCTGAACTATGCAGCGCCTGTGTGGTCACCTTCATTGAGCATGTCAAGATGGAATGACCTGCAAACTTGCCAGAATGGGGCTCTGCGCGTGATTACCGGTTGCCACCTAATGTCCCACCGCGACCACCTGCACACTGAAGCTAAGATATTGCCGGTTCAAGCTCACAACACGCTCCTGTGCAAACAGTTCCTGAGTGCCTGTCACCTTCCAGACCACCCCAACAGACAGTCCATTCTTGAACCCCGGCCACCAAGAAACATACGCCACTCACTCAGGTCTCGTTTTGACACCAGCGTTCGCGACCTCCTACCTGCGGACAACTACGGTGATACGGCCTACAAAACGGTTCTGAAGACTCTACACAGATCCGAGGTCGCTGTAGCCATTGCTGGTTACTCACCCAATATCGTCCTTGGCGGGTATCCTCCACCAGTCTGTGCGACAGAAGAACAACTTCCGAGGGCTACTCGCACAACCCTCGCGCAACTGCGTTCTGGCTTCTGTAAGCTTCTCCGAAGCTATCAGGCACGCCTAGACCCCACTGTTGCTGACTCTTGCCCTGATTGCAGTCAGGGTCCGCACACCACCAACCACCTGTTTCACTGCCGGCCAGACCCACCCAGCTCTCAGAGATTTCTCTATGGGTGCACCCCAGGGAGGCTGCCCGGTTTCTCAACCTGGCAACGGACGAACCCCCCGAGGAACAATTGTGACGGTTACAACAACAACAACCGACCGGCCAGCTGGCCGTTCACAAACACTAGCACCTACAGTCTACACGTTTCATCTGTTTTCTAAATATTGAAACAAAACCGGAAATGGTTGAATATGATTTGATTAAGCATGAAACTTAGTCGTTTTTTGCTGACTAATCACTCAACATTCAACGTTGAATATTAAAAGTATTTTATTCCTTAAAAGGTTGTTGACTTAATTGCTCCACACTTTTTTAACATTCTGTATTCAAATATAGTAAGTGTGTGATGTCATGTAGTTCATTTGGCCAAAGTTCGGGTTCGGGTTCGGGTGGTTCGGGTACGAGTGGTTCGGGTTCGGGTTCGGGTACGTGTCGAAAAAATCCCAACACTATTTGTGTGCTTCCCCCACGTAAAATAATGTACTATTCGACTTCCAAATTTTTTTTATAAATCTCAACCAAAAATCCCGATCCCGAATCCCGAGGGTAAAATCCCGATCCGGTCCCGATCCCGATCCCGAACGCAAATCCCGATCTCGATCCCGAACGCAAATCCCGTTCGATCACTAGTAAAAACGAACATTTTTTCGCAAAAATATGAAATTTTTTGCGTGGTTGGGGGTTGAAGTCTTTCAGATGTAAGGACAAGCCCCACCCCCAGACTGAGACCCCGTGCACTTGATATACTCTTCTGCCTTGTTCATACTTCGGCGTGTTTGTCAGGAAATGTCCGTAAGCCGGTACAGAAGAACTAGAAGCATTTTTCATCATTTATAGACAGTCTAGTCTAACTTACATATATAGACATTGGCTAGTCTAACTTGCGTAGCAAAAATTTACTGTTGATTACAGTCCGTTTTTTGCAACGGTGGATCAAACTTCATGCTTACGGACAAACTGACATCCTTACGGACAAGTATGAACTAGGCTTTAGTCGACAAATGTCTGTTTGACTGTTTTGAATGTGACGTTTGAAAAATGTCTTCAGTAAAGGTACCATTCGTTTGCCCGTTCATACTTCACTGGCATATTTTTAGTGGGGGCGGGGGGGGCCGCCCCTCCATTTTGGTTGCGCCCCCCCATTAAAGATGGGATGCCCCCCCATAGCCAAAATTTTTTTCTGAAAGGACGTTTCAGCGAATTTTTAGCTGTAGCGATGTCGTGTTCGTCAGGTTTTTGAGTCCTTTTTGGCTAAAGGCGCGTAGCTATAATAACGTATGAAAACGTAACATTTAACGTATAATAACCATTTTTTCTGTAAAAATAGTTTTTTATCGTGAAATTGGTGCCCTTCCCTTTACGGGGGGGGCACCCCCCCTTAAAGTTTTGCGTATAAATATGCCAGCTTCAGTAGGGCTGCTTTTTCAGTTCGGAAAATATTAGTCAAACATCCCTTTATGCCGTTCACTTTGTGGGATGATTTCTAACCCTTAGTAATTCACATTAATTATAGTCGTTTAGTTAGAGAGGAATGGACCGTTGGACAAAAAATGTGAACTTAGAGTTATTTTTGTATGTGTTTGTTTGTGTATTTAGTCACAATCATATAGTCATAATTGTACTGATAGTCATAGTTTTACCAAGAGTACATAATAGTGTCGCACTCTATATAGAAGAAGAGTGAGACACTTTCCAGCTTGCAGGGTTGGCAGTCTCGGTCTCGGTCTCGGTCTCGTAAAAAACCCGAGACTAGGCTGGTCTCGGTCTCGGTCTCGGTCTCGGTAGCAAAACCGAGACCTGCCATAGGGTGGTCTCGGTATTTCAGATGAGACTTGAAGTTTTCTAAATTTTCCAATATCACAAAGATTTTTTTTTACAATTTAAGTTTCCAAAGAGAATGCCAAGCATGAAATGGTTAAAACTGTCTGCTGCAGAAGAACGTTAGTTCACCGGCAAACTCTGGCTGCCTTCAAGTTTAAACTTTGTATATCAAGCTAGATTTTATATTAAAGTTTGAGCTAAAATGGGTTGTCTGTCTGACTTAGCGATGTTGCATTTGTATGTGGAACCTCTTATGTTAAGCAGTAAAAATACTGACCATCATTTATATACCAAATAGTGCTACCTTTGTAGCTGATTTGTAATTAAAAATTTGCTGGCTTCTGCGACTTTCGAATTGGGTGGTATATATCTGAAAAAACCTAAGTACAATCAAATACGTTTTGGGCTATGGAGTGGTTGGGGCATGAAATCTTTCCCCCACATAACTGTGACAGCCGTGAGAAACTTTTCTGGTCCGTGATGATGCTGCTATCACTTATCAGAACTTCCGATAGCACTACTGCACTAGCACGGACGATTCTACGCTGGCACCTGAGTCAGCCTGCCAAATTGAAAATATGTGTATGCAATGCACTATAAAATGTGGTATACGAAGAAGTGTGCGAAACTTTTAAAAAATAACCAAAAGTTGACAAAACAGCCGGAAAATAATACTATTCTCCGGTTGTCACTCTCCTACTCTCATGCATCCGGTCGTTCCAATGTTAAGTTTCTCGCAACTTCGCATGTCATACACTCATACAACCTAAACTAATCGTAACTTTTTTGTATATACCTTAATAATAACTATTTTTTGACGTTTCAAATAATCTCAAATTTTTAAAATTTAACTTGAAAAAAAGGTCTCCCAAGGGCTGGTCTCGGTCTCGTAGGTCTCGTTTCGGTGGTCTCGGTTGCCTGGTCTCGGTCTCGGTCTCGGTCTCGGTCTCGGTTGCAAACCCGAGACTTGCCAACCCTGCCAGCTTGCCTGTGTTCTAGCACAGGCAGATGCGCTGGTCGTTTTCAGGCTACATGTTGACATTCTGTGCAACATGTGGCTGGCCAATCAGCGCGTAGATTCTCTGCGTAACACACTTTAGTATATAATCGCTGATGCGTTAATAAGCAGAGATAAATAATAGGGATAAAAGCTTAATAACTCAATATTTATTCATTGTCTGCTTGCAAAAACATTAAAGTAGGGATTTTTTTGATTAATTTTCAGCGAAATTGATTGAGAAACTTGTGAGATATAAACTTTTCTGAATGTCTTAACGTTTCTCAATTAATTTCGCTGAAAGTTTGCCAAAATATCCCCAAAAGGTATTTGCGAACCTTTTTATTGTTTTTGCAAGCAGACTTTAAATGAATATTGAGTCATTACATTTTATCCCTATCTCGTTTTGTGATTGGAGCACGTGCACAGGCGTCTGACCAATCGAGAATAGGAGCTTGCTTCTTATTGGCCAGCCACATGTTGCACAAAATGTCAACATGTAGCCTGAAAACGACCAGCGCATCTGCCTGTGCTAGAACACAGGCAGGCTGGAGAGTGTCTCACTCTTCTTCTATATAGAGTGAGACGCTATTATGTACTCTTGGTTTCACTGTTAACATAGGGTCATTTCATAAAATAATATTAACTCAATTAGATTAACGTGATTAACTTAATAATTCTGTGGCCGGGTATTCTGTACTTGCGAGTTATCGGGCCGTCTAGTAGGTGAACACCCGAACACACTGAAGTGTCTTACCCTTGACCAGGTTCAACATACAGCGTTGTGTCTTAGACTTGGTCTGCCTTTGGTGTAGCCTAACCCTACCTGCACCTAGGCCCGTATTCACATACTAACACTAACACTTAAAGTTAGTGTAAAACCTAACTTTAAGTGCTTCGTAGCACTAAATTTAGTGCTACGAAGCACTTAAAGTTAGGGTTTACACTAACTTTAAGTGTTAGTGTTAGTATGTGAATACGGGCCCTAGTCTTCCTAATGTGGCCATCATGAACAAACAGTTACAACACAACTTACACGCAGGCTTTATTAGCAAGGAGCAGAGCACGGCACACGAACAAATACAGCAAACGGACAGGGGAGGGGGGGGGGCGAGCACACAGGTGACGCTAAGGCTGGCGACTGACTATGAGCTCTAATTTCAGGCTCTTTTATAGTCTCTTTTGAGACTGGGAGGAATTTGGATAAAAAGTTTGCAGATTTCTATTTTAGCGAATCATTTTAAATGTCATTTCTAGATATTATCTTGGACCAATCATGTTAAATGTCAGTCTGGGTATTTCGAGGAAACATTCAATTTTTTAGAACTTGTTTTCGTCTATTTCCCTAGGTTTTCGCATTCCACTTGTCTGGTATTCAGACGTGGTGGAATGCGGAACTTCCGCATACGGTATTCTAGTATTGTTTGTCTACCGTAATCCAGTGAACTCGTACCTAGCTTAGTGAGCTAGTTTGTGGGCGCGTCCTATCAAGAGTACAGTATATGGTAAAGGCCGAGAGTACAGTATATGTGTATAGTATACGTATGTGGCTTGCTAGCTATTTTTGTACGACTTGCTGGTTTTTCACCGGTTACAATTCAGTTAACGATTAGTTTAAATTCATGTGATTTTGCAAACAAATGCAGATGATTCTACAAATGCAAATGCAGACGGTTTTGTTGTTCTGCAAACTTTTATAAACTCGTCATTTTTATGTTGATGCTAATCTAGCTAATCTATAATTTATTTATGAAAAGGCCTATATTTGTCACTATATTACGTTGATTGCATATATATTTTTTTTGCAAGACGATTTTGGTAAAAAAAATTGAGTAAGCATTGCTAAAATCTTTTTTGATTGTTTCGATGGTGAAAATTATTGCTATGTTTTGAACTTTTAACCAAACGTGTATTGATTTGTGGTAACTGCTTGCTCACTCTATAATATGCCACATCATGCCCTCAGTATTTATTTAATATATTTGCCAATTTTCTGATTAAACCGCCGACACTTTTATTTATGGCTACTGGCTGCTATTGAATACGGCACAGTTATGTATATATTGCTAAGGTGGATTAGATTCAGATTTGTCCCAAGCGTGTCCGTTTGTCCGTAAGTAAAAAGTTTAATCAGCTGTTGCAGAAACGTTGGTTACTCTTAACAGTTAGTTTTTTGTGGTGACACAAACAACTCGAATTAGCTAACGTATGTCTGTGAAGGCATAAAAAATCATGGTTACAGCTGTAGCACTTTCTGTAATGGCTTAGGGACATTTGTTTGCGGACACGGACAAGTATGATCTAAGCATTAGGTAAACAGATTTGATTAAAATTCTGTTTTACTGCTACAGAACTCATAATTTGATCTGTGATGCAAATGAAAGTGTGCAGTTGGGCTACCATCTATAAAACCGCTGGTACACAAAAGTTTGTCAATCCGTTACAGTTTTTGAGTAATTTACTGAATTCCGTTTGATCAGTTAGAGGCACATCAGTTACTGACAGTCAGAAAAATAGTATGATCTCGGGTTTCTTTTATGTTTTCGGATTATGTTGAAAATGTACGCAAATTGGACATTTCTGGGCTAACCATAGCTTTTTCACGCAAGTACCGGTAAAGACGGAAAAATAGAGCGATAAACCACAATTCCAGAATGATAAATACGAAACAAATCAATAGAAATATGACTACTGTTGCTAAAACTGCTCCCACAGAAGTGTGCGTATCCTTCCTAGAATTTGATGGGGACCAAAAACCCACAGGACCCCCATATTCGCTCAAATAATCTGTCACTCCAGCCATATAAAGTATAAAAAGAGAAATTTGCAGCAACATCAGTAGAATTTGCAGAATTTGCACAATTATATGGGGCGCCACCAAAATAGCATGATTTCGGTAAATGCCAAAAATTGCCAAAATCGCCGCTAATAATAGCATCGTTGGCATAAGCACGTGCATTACAAGCAAATAAGCAACTAATGTTTCGTCATGTGCTGGGTTTTTCATTGCGGAACAAAACGTGACCAGGTTGTAGCAGAAACTGAGTAGTTCCAAAATACAGAGAAGCGTACAGGCTCTTTTTACGTGGCAACATCCACAACCGCAGCAAAAACAACGATAACGCGCTGAATTTTCGTCGAAAACGAACACGCCGTTTTCTTGCATTTCGCTGATTGAATTGATTTTGACTTGACAACTTGATCTTTCGGGGGGTTAGTTGTCTAACGCTGACTTAAGTTTCAGTTCAGGTTCGAGAATTGGTGTTTCTAGACCAACAGAAGTTATTTTATAGAAGAAGAGTGAGACACACGAGTAGGGTTGTTTCAATTTTTTCATTTAATCATTGAAACCTACTTTCAATTTCAATTTCAATATCAATTATTAATTGATATTGAAATCGAAAATAATTAGCCTAAAAATTGATAATGGTATTGAAATTGAAATTAATTTGGTCAAAAATTGATAATGGTATTGAAATTGAAAATATTTTAATTGAAATTGAAATTGAAACTATACTTTCAATTTCAATATCAATTATGCTTGGCTGGTTGACTTCACAGCATGTCTGTTGCTGGAACGAAGTCTTGTTTGTATGCCTGTTTAGTGTTTGTGCATGTAGCATGTGTTTGTGAACAGCCATGATTGAAACGTAATTGATATTGAAATTGTCTAATTTCAATTATTATTTTCAATTGAGCGTAGGTCTCTTTATTATCAGCTTGAACCTTTGTTATTGTAAACACATTGCGATTTCTTTCAATACCTTTGTTAATAAACTGTCAATAGACTGGACTCAGTTTGGTCCGAATCCGAAGTTTAAGAATGGATATCAGGTTAAAATAAAACAAGCAGCCCCTAAAAGGAGCAATCTTCCAACCCGGAAATTCACATGACAAAGATGTAAGAAACGGGTGGTCACATTCCCATGTATCACGACTTTTACTAGCCCCAGAAAGATAGAGATAGCGGCTAGCTTGTATTTCACCCCTCGTTACTTTGACAGACTAGTTCTGCAGCTTTATACCTCCCTCACATAAAATTAGCGGCAAGACTTTATTTTCAACCCTCGTTATCCTGATAGACTATCTTTGAATCTTTACACCCCTTCAGAAAGAGTTAGCGGCACCTTCATTTACACCCCGTAAGATCTAGACAGGCGTCGGGGGTTTGGGTTCCAGAAGGCATCCTCACCCCCCCCCCCCAGACAGGTGCTTCACCCCTCCCCCCGCCCTGCTGCTGACTGCAACAGGCCTGTGTACGTCTGTCGTACGTGTGATAAAGTACTTATAAAAACATGTCTAATACATCGATAGGTACTCTTGGTTACTTTAAAATTCAACGAATCACTTGGCGACCCGACCGAGGCTGTCTACTTTGATCCTTTGAGCCTTTGATCGTCGATTCAATTTTATCTGCAATAATGAGCCTACTTTGTTCAGCCTTGCCATATACATATGTATTAGAGTTCGCAATCGGGTCGGGTCGGGTCTTGTCAGGTCGGGTTGAAATTTGCCGACCCGCGGGTTGAGCGGGTCAATTCGGGTCAAAATTTTTGAGTATGACTCCTCGATTTTGACGATAAATTTTGCCGTTTTGACCATATTCTCAAGCTTTCGTGGTAGAATGACTACTGGAGATTCTCGCGGAGCCTGTCACCCGCCTATCACCCCTAGCTTTAGCAAAGTATTTTTGACTGAAAAAGGTTCGTCCAAGGCAAGGAGAGTGAGTAGCCTTTCGCATTAGTTTTACCAGTGAGTAGTTTCGCAATTAGTAACTAAAATTTTTAAGTTAACTGCGGCCGATACAGTAACCTCATTTTGTAAAAAGCCAGTGACCTTCAGCTGAACACTTTAGCAAATCAATACGTTCACGCCTAATTTCGTCGACTGGAACCGGAACCGGAACCGATTCGAAAATTCGGAACCGATCCGAACACTAGTTTACATACAATTTATATACCATAATTTACGTATGATGTCACCTTCTTGTTATAGGAGCGAAAACCTATAACAAATGTTCCACCTCTAGGTGGAACAAAAACCACGTGTTAGAGTCCGTCTGGTTAAATACCGCAAGTGCGTGCGCGGTGCGTGTAATTTCGCGCATTTTTTGTGTTTATAGATGAACAGTTACAAACAGTTATAATAATATTTCTTATTAAAAAAGCCTCAGCAGTTACGCTAAAAAAATTGAAATATAATTGAAATTGAAAATATTTGCAAAATTGAAATTGAATTGAAAATATTTCGAGAGAAAAATTGAAATGGCATTGAAATTGAAAATATTTGTGCAAAAAATTGATAATGGTATTGAAATTGAAAATAATTGGGCAAAAAATTGAAAATGGTATTGAAATTGAAAATATTTGGGCATTGATAATGCTATTGAAATTGAAAATAATTCCATAATTGAAACAACCCTACACACGAGTCATTTACACAAAGGCTCAACTTTCTTCGCACTCCGCAGAAGTTGCCAAAACGACGTCTAGCATCAATACCTAGTTAATAAAGAATGAAACTGCTGGTTCGGACTTCGGATGCGGTTTAATTTTTGTCAAAATTAAAAAGAACTGAGAAATTGAAAAAAAATAAAAATTGTGCGTACTTATGATTGGTAGTTGAGCTTTATTGCCGACTGTTCTATGTTTGTTTGGTAGTACCTAGGAATAGGTATTTTTCAGCAAGTTGCCACTTCCCAAATAACATAGGTAAACAATCGGATGATACAAAGTTGTGCCTATGGAAAATATTCTCAGTTATGAAAAAGTAGGATGAAAGGCTTTGAAGATTATCAAAAGTTGCTATCAGTCAAAAGTAATCTTGAAAGAACCTACGACAAATTAAATTATGATCTGACGTAGATATTAGTTAATTTAGTGACACAGTAGAAGATGCTTAATTCAAGATTATGTTTTGCCGCAGGATACTTTCATTAAACTTCGTTCTGGTTAATTAAACCTGGCAAGCATAGTTTTTTCACAAAAGGCAAGGGGGTAGGCTTATGCACGAAAAAGGAAAGGCCCCTTAATTTAGGGCATCACTCCAAATGTCTCTACTGGGTCTTGTTTGGTCGCGCACGTACGCATCGAAAGATTCGACTAATATGCAAATTAGTTTGCATGTGCTATATAACTCCTGCGCATGCGTCATCTTGTCACTTCTTGTTTGTTCGCGCGCGTGGATTCGCGCACAGTTTAGTTTTGATAAACTTGCGAACGTGATAACTAGCGTACGTCTGTACTCCCTGCACTAGTTGGCGGCATTTCGAAGCTGCGATGACTAGCTAGTGCAAATAGTACAACTGCGCATTTTTGATACCTTTTTTAGTATGGGCCGAAGTCATTCTCATCGATCTAGATCGCGGAGTGCGTCTTCCAATAATGACCTCAGACGCATCTTCGGGTTCTTCGGAATCCTCTAGATCACGCAGTCGGTCGCAGTCTCCGCGTGGTCACGTCGAAGCGTCAAGCCCACGAGTTATTGATTATATCCTTCAGGCGGCTAACGACGATGAGCATGCCCAACAGCCATTAGACGGCTACAAAATCCCGAGCTACCCAGATATGCCGCGCTTTGATGCGGTTGAAACTGTATCGCCTTTAGAAGCGATTTGTCCGAATATGAAAAAAGGCACGACACCAAATTTGGAGGTGCCTCAGCTCGGTTTAGAGCGCTGGCATAGCGCTATCACGGCCCCAGTGACTAAGTCCGACCCGGTCTTAGAGGCAAGTAAGCTGACAAAAGACCAGAGTGCTCATTTTCGACCGCAGCCACTGACATCAACACATTTAAAGTTGCTGTCTGAACAACGGACTGAGAATGAGAACAGACTGAAAAACTGGCAACAACAAATCGGCCAGGCGGCTGTGCCTTTGATGGCAGTGTTTGGAAAGGTGGCAGAGATGGCCACACAGGTTTGGGAGCTTAAGAAATCGAAACCTCCCATACCTCAGGAATTAGCCGAAGTGCGCCTTCCAACGATTGGCCTTTTGCATCTGTTGGACCAATCGGTCACTATCCTGGGAGGCATTTTCCATAGCATTGGCTACCGGCGGGCCTTTAGCGCTATGGGAAGTATCCACCACTCAATCCGCCGCGACCTGAATGAGCTATTTCAACCTCGGGCAGACGGATACCTGCTACGGACCGATATAAGGGAAACCCTGAAACTGGAAAAGGCAAGACGCCAAAAGGAGGACTCGGAACCTCGGCCAAAAAATGCCGCCTTGAGCCTAAAAACCAGGTAGATAGCTTATTCTGCAGTAAGGCGCAAGGGTCTTGATTAGTTGGTGATGAATATGAGGTACAATCGCAACCTTTTCACCCTATTCAGAAAAATCAAGTTACCTATTTTCATTTCAGAAAGAGACCCGGTCCAGCTACAATTGGCCCAAACCACAGACAACCGACGGACGATGGCGCCAAAGCAAAAGGGGCAAAGGTGGTCATCCCTCGTCTTCCAGGGGTGGACGGCATCAAGGAAGGCCGGCCAAGCGAGGCCGCACCCCTTGATCGCAATGCTAACAAGCCAAAGGTAATTTTACCAGTTGTTGAATATAGTAACCTTTACGGATTCAGAGATGCACAATTCATACTAGAGCGGGGTCAAACTGCTCAAGATAATATCTGCAAAATAGCTGACATTACCGGCAGGACGGTTAAAGTTTTTTTACAACCGTTGGAAAAGTTTATCCAAAAACAAATTAGTTAAAAATATAGTCTCCGGTTATACAATTGAATTTATAAGCAGGCCAGTCCAAACGAGGGTGCCTGAGCCCCGTAGTTTCAGCAAAGATGAGCTAGAGGTATTGAAAAAGGAAGTAGATCCCTACTCAGTAAGGTAGCAATCCGTTGTATCAAAAAAGACGAGGCACAATTTTTGTCGAATATCTTCCTGGTCCCCAAAAAACAGGAGATTTGAGACCCGTCATAAACCTAAAACAACTGAACACTTTTGTACGCTATAGAAAATTTAAAATGGAGACGCCGATGGCGGTACGAAACCTATTGTCAACGCAGCCGAAAACTTATATGGCTAGGCTTGAAATCAAAACATTGACCTTAAGGATGCATATTTCCATGTACCAATTGCAAAAAAACATCAAAAATACTTGGCTTTTCAAATAGAAAACAAAGTTTATTGCTTCTGTGCATTAGCGTTTGGACTGGCATCTAGCCCACGTATATTTACTAAGATGATGAAAGTACCCGTATCCATTCTTACATCATGGGGTAATACTATCATTAGTTATATTGACGATATTTTGGTGTTAGCACCTACTGAAAAACAGTGTCGCCGCAACATAGAGGTCACCATAAGACTGCTAGTCTACCTTGGCTTTGCAATTAATCTTGGTAAAAGTGAACTAACTCCAAAGCAAACAATTCGATACCTCGGTCTCGGTTGGGACATACGCCAAATGTCAATTTCTGTACCCGAATGTAAGCGGGTTAAGGCTATGCAGCTGTTGGACAGTATCCTGATGAGAAATTATGTCTCAATTCGAAAAATTTGCTCATTTGTGAGCACTCTAGCTAGTTTTATTATGGCCTTCCCCAGTGCGCCACTTTATTTCAGGAAAACTCAGCAATTTTGCAATACAATGTTGCCGCCCAGACATCGTGTCAGTCAACAGTACAACCGGACTGTCATGCTTCCGAAATTGGTCCGCAAAGAACTGGCAACATTGAAGACCCTGCTGATGCGCCCATTATCCACAGGTATGTCGATGGATAAGGAGCAGCTAATTTGTCAAACAGATGCTTCCACCACTGGCTGGGGAGCTGCCTGTGGAGCATGGTCAGCCTACGGTATCTGGAATGATTTTGAACAAGACTCACATATTAATGTCAAAGAACTACTGGCATTGCGACATGCTTTGAAGTACAGACAGTTACGCACACTGTTAGAACATAAGGTTGTTTCGTTTGAAATGGACAATAAAACCGCCATCGCTTACTTGCGAAATCGCGCTGGCACAGAAAGCATACTTCTGAACTCTATGGCTGTCGAAATTTGGCATGAGCTACTGAAGTTAAGGTGGTAGTGTCGCCAAAGCAGTTTTGCTCATAGGTTGCAAAAAGAGAGCTTTTTGCTTTGAAATTGTACGTTCACTGAGATAATAGTAAAATGCTATATGATGTCAAATAAATACTACCAGACACGAGCCTACCAATATCTACCAATATTTTGAACTAATCACCATTTGTAAGCCAGACATCACACAATAGAGGCATAAAAGTTCAAAAAATCAAGCCAGATATCAGATTGGCCAGCTTGTGAAGTACATGTAACGTTTTGACGCACAATTTTTTGTCACAAATAAAAAAAATGAAAAATAAAGGTTCGTATTTCTTTAGATTTCAAAATGGGGAGCAAGTCGGTTCCTTCTCGAAGCATTTTGGCTTTGCAGGTATAATGTGAAATGCAAACCCATTATGCGGGTCTCCCTGTCAAGCTGGGGGTCCTTTGATCTGCGAATTCCTTCTATGTGCTTTACCTATGCATATTAAATGTCCTCGTAAATGTTCTTTCTCTACACTTCAAACTTCCAAACCTTTTACCATCCTCTTGACTTCTCAATAGTCCGTTGATATAAACCAAACATTCTATGTGTATGACTTATAACATCGCTAGGAACAAATCAGTCGCCTACGAAATTCGTAACTTTCCCATTAATGTTCTAATGTTAATACACTATAATGTATTAATGAATGTTCTTACTTATGTAACTGTGTACACTCTCCAACCCATCATCTGCTGCGTATAAAAATCCACCAGGCTCCGATTAAAGTAAGTCCTTTGCTCTTGGCCCGATGATGAACGCTCTGGCACCAGGTAAGTTTATATCCTCCACCGTGTGCCTCCACTCCTGATTTTACATGTTCACCCAAATTAGCCCGTTGAACGGATTAAATGTTACCCTGTTATTTCCTGTTATATACTAACCAGTAGTAAATTACACTCGGTATCCATACATAACCGATTTCATGATCAACCTCTTAAGACCTCACACTACCACTGCCCGGTCTATGTGAACAAAATATACTCTCTGAAGCCCAACTGTATTATATAACAAGTAAACATTTGTCAATGTGTGACCCTTCAATATTTAGAACTAACCCCTCTCCCTACTGCCATTGTTTTTCACAGATTGTCTTTGCTCTTTTCCAAAGGATCTCCAACGAGCTGATGGCCGACAATAGTTCTTTAAACTCCTTAATTTTTTCATTCTGATAATTCACAACTCGAAAATGTGTAAAACAGTTGAGTACGCAATCCAACCCCAAACCACACCATTTTTAGCGCTGCTCCCTATCGACCAATGTATGATGCCCCAACAAAGACAGAAAAATTCCACCCGATTTGTAATCGCGCAGTGGAATGCATGTGGAGTCAACCGGAAAGGCCAGGAACTGAATACTGCTTTGAAAAACTATGGCATACACTTGCTCGCGATCCAAGAAACATGGCTAACCCCTAATATTAAGCGACCAAACTTCCCCGGCTATAATGTCATCCGCCTTGACAGAGGGAACAACCGCAGAGGGGGTGGTCTAATTACTCTGATCTCAAACAGCTTAAGTTACCGAATAATTTACGCGGGAACGGAAATCAGTGGAACCGAACGTATCACCGTAGAACTTCTCTCAGGCAAACAAATTCTTGAAATCAGTAACATTTATAACCCCCCAAACGCAAAGTTGACCCTTCCTGCTAAGCCTGGAAAGGGCACTCAGCAAATTCTCCTTGGTGACTTCAACAGCCAACATCCAAACTGGCACTATGATAAGGCAAATGTAAATGGAAACAAACTCCTGGAGTATACTGATGACCAAAATTGTCCACTTTCTATTCTACAGACAAAGTACAACGAACCATCGTATATATCACGAACCCATGATAACTGCCATAGCCATCCCGACCTTACCTTAATCCCCCTCAAACTCTCTAGCAATATTAAGGTGACAGTCGGCGATACGCTAGGAAGTGACCACCGCATGATAGTGGTTCACCTGAAAGAACCAATGCCATCAAAACCCAAAAATAGACTCATATGGTGCTTCACGAAAGCTAAGTGGAGCGTGTTCCTAAATAAGATGGAGGAAAAAACTGTGGCGGCTCCTGATATCAGTAAAATGAAACTGCAGGAAGAATGTGACCGGTTGACAAAAACTATAATTACATCAGCCCATCAATGTGTCCCCCTAACGAAAATAAAGCGGCGGCGGGAAATTAGAATGTCCCTAAATGTGAAAAGAGCCATACAAGCAAGACGAAAAGCCCTGAAGACAATCAGGACGCAGCCGAGCACGCAGAACAGAATTAACCTTAACAAACGCTCAGCATTCGCACAGAGACTGATCCGCGACTCACAAAAAAGATCCTGGCAAACATTTTGCTCTCAATTATCAGTCAGAGAAGGTAGATCGGGAAACAAAACTTGGAGACTCCTACACAACCTAGCTTGCGACAACAGTGAAGGCGGCCAGCCAATATGTTCGCCAAACGGCAAATTAGCACTCGCTGACTTGGCAAAGGCGACGACATTAGCTGAATTCTTTTCAAAACCGTTTGTGAAAGAGGACATCAATGACCAAATCAAACAGGCAATCATGCAGCGAGACAAAGCCAATTCATGCAGAATCTTGCAACAAACGGATCCACTTTTTAGTAACAAATTTAGCATGGCAGAATTAAACAAAGGTATTGAGTCCTGCCAAAACAAAAAGGCTCCAGGCCCCGACGGTATCCATAATGAACTTATCAAACACCTTGGACCAAGGGCAAGAGAACGCCTACTCGATTTATTCAACTTGTCCTGGTCGGAAGGCAAGATACCCTCTACATGGAAATCTGGTATAATAGTGCCAGTTGCAAAACCTGGTAAAGACCAAACAAAACCCGAAGGCTACCGCCCCATCACATTACTCAGCTGCCTAATGAAGCTGCAAGAGCGCATGGTAACTACCAGACTCGTCTATTGGCTAGAAATAAAAAATAAACTGACACGAGCCCAAGCCGGCTTCCGTCGTGGGATGACGACAACTAACCAACTAATGAGACTGACAAACGCAATTGAATCAGCCTTTGCTAAGAAAGAAAATGCACTGGTCGCCTTGATAGACCTGAAACAAGCCTACGACTCTGTCTGGCGCCCAGGTCTACTCCGTAAACTAGTAGATATGGGAATTCAAGGCAACATGCTAAGATGGCTTTCAGATTTCCTAAAAGGCCGAAAATTTGCAGTAAGATGGGGAAATAAAACGTCGAAGCAGTATGAAGTCAAAGATGGTGTGCCACAGGGCAGTGTAATTAGCCCAATATTGTTTCTAGTCATGATCAACGACATCGTCGAGACTTTACCCGGCAAGGAAGCCAATGCTGCACTTTTTGCAGACGATATAGCCGTATGGGTTACGGATAACGATCTATCTGCATCTGAATCCAAACTACAAGCTGCCATTGACAACATTGTAGAATTCTGTGACAAAGAGAAATTCACAATAAGCACAGAAAAAACTGAGGTCGTTCTGTTTAGTAAATGCAAAACTGATCTAACGGATAATGTCATTGTCACAATAAAGGGAAAACGGATACAAGTCAACGAACAAGGAAAATACTTGGGTATCACTCTGGACCGGCATCTGACATGGAAACCACACATCCGCAACCTAACAAAAAAAATAGCCCCGCGTTTTGACCTCCTAAAAAGATTTGGTAACTACAGACTTGGCGCAAATAGAATAACCCTACAAGACATTTTCAACGCAACAATACGACCCTGTTTACAATACGGAATAGAACTGTGGGGTGGTGCCTCTAAATCTGCCCTCAAACAACTGGAATCTCTACAAAACAGGATGCTAAGACATATTACTGGAAGCACCCTTTCAACACCAATAAGTGCGTTGGAAATTGAGACAAACACTCCTCCATTGACCCTCCAATACGAGAGGGCTTTGTCAATAGCAGCTCAAAAAATACGCCACAAACCAGACAATGACTGCATACGTGAGATTCTTGAAGAACAACCAGAAGCAAAGACCAGAAAGCTGACACCCAACCTGAAAGCCAACATCCAAAAAACAAATGTCACTGATGCTAGAATCGTTCCGACAGACAATGTTGGGGTAAACCCAATAGAGTACTCAACCGTGAAAGTTTCGCCCTTTGAAACAAAAGCAACTAAATCTATGACAACACAGGAACAACTAGCCTCAGCACTAGAAACAATATCGAAATTCCCTAGAAATGAATGGGTACAGGTGTACTCGGACGGCTCTGTCGATATCAACAAGTCTGCAAGTGGCATAGGAGTAGTTATCTTCCCAATAAACAGCGATGAAATAACAGTCAGCGAGGCGACAGGCTACCCTGAGTCATCGATGGGAGCAGAGCTGAAAGCAATCAGACGGTCAATTGAAGTTTTACTAGAAACAGGAGTCCCAAAAGACCAGAAAGTTGTCATCTTCTGCGACTGTCGATCAGCAATCTTCTCGGCTCAGTATGATGAACAGCTTCGTAGAGTCGTTAAGGATACGATCGATCTTCTTATCTGTTGGATTCCGGGACACTGTGGTCTTAAGAGCCATGACAGGGCAGATAGACTTGCAAAGCGAGCCTTAGATGAGCCGCAGCCAGAACGCCCAATAAGTGTCAAGGACAGTATTAAGATTGTAAAAACGCAGTCGGCAACACTATGGCATAATACCTGGGAAACATCAGAAAAGGGAAGGACTTATTACGAATATAGGCGTCGGCCACAAAAAAACGACCCTATTCTCAAACTCAATCGTAACTTCTCTACTGCTATCTTTCGTCTAAGAATTGGCCATGGTAACTTTAAAGAACACCTCTTCCGACTACATGCTGCTGACACTCCCAATTGTGCGTGTGGTGCACCGCAAAATCCAAGACACATAATCCTTAATTGCCCCCGTTTTCGCAGACAACGGTTAGCAGTCTGGAACTACGAGCCTCCAACCATTGCGAAATCGCTATACGGATCAATTCATGATCTCCGCCGCACATGCGCCTTCCTAAAATCAATCGACTTCATCCCATGAGACAACTATGTCCCCCAGGTGAGTTTTTCCATTTATTTTTTTTTTAATCAAGTGGACATAAATGAATTGCAGTATATGTATAAGTATGTATATAATGCATGTCCAAGGGGGTCGAAATAGCTGAATATGTAATAGCAATATATATGTACCCTTATCCATTATCAACATCTACAAACATAACAGTAACCACAGTACAAGTCTATTTTCAGACACTTGTGACATACCTTTTCAATCTACATAGCTGCAAGGACTGAAAAAGAAACAGTAAGTCAAGATGAAAGTAAGTAAACTAAAAATACAAAACCACCAGGGAATTTCCCCCACTGAGCAAAATGTTCGCCTACGCCAAGGCCAACCGGCTTGCGGGGAGGTGCCCCAGCCACTGGATGGGCCCCGTCCACACGCACGCAAATACTAACAGGGCGTAGCCAGCCATCCTCTGAACCATCTCTCATAACTAATATATTCAACTTATTACCCAAAATAAAACTCTTACTCAATGCGCAAAATAAACTGGCTACACTCTCACGACACAAATCGTAATAGATACACGGGAAGTCTGTCTTTATACATCACGCCCGTTTGTAAACGGTTACTAAGGTCCAGATGGCTGGGGTGGGCGACACGGGATAGCCAGCAAAACCGGGCCTTCCGCTCCCCATGCGTGAACCTCGGATTACTTAGTGGCCCCCCACAGCCAGGCGCTACACACACACACACGCCTACTGCGAATATACACCGAATTTGAGACGCCTGCTGTTTGCCACGGTAGTCCGCTCAACCTTCGCAGGCTGAGATCGACTTGTGTTGTTTTCGAGCATCTCTGTAGTCGAGAGGATGGTCAAAAAAAAAAAAAAAAAAAAAAAAAAAAAAAATTAGAAATTTATAAAAAATTTTATTTTTTTTTTGAAGTGCTTACCTTTTTGCCCACGTTTCTCACAGTATATATGTTAGTTCCCCCCCACCCCCCAAGCAATTTGCACTAAATTTTGTGTGCATAAACTAGAGCATATGTGCTTTTAGTCTGTGAAAACAATCTAAACAAAAAGTTTTGTAATTGTGACGAAATTATCGAATGTGAATAGGTTTTCAAAACGTCATTTTTCCGACTTTACGACTTCACTGCTAACTGTATGCTGCATCAATTTTGCTGAAACTTAACGAAATTATTTGCCTTGAAACATATTTTTAGAATATATAAAGAACAATGACCTATCTTTCACTGGAAAAGTTTTATAGAGCCGCAAAATCGACTGCTTTCGCGACACTACCCCCTTAAATGTCACACCATTATCTAAGTACATAACTTCAGCTGAAAACTTTGATACGGATATGCTGTCAAGACAGTATTCCTCATCTGTTGAATGGTCTTTGACAAATACAGCCATATCGCACATTTTTGAAACTCTAGGCAGTCCTGACATTGACTTATTCGCACACCGAGACAATGCAATTATTGAACAATACTGCTCATGGGATTTTGACCCTAGAGCCGTAGCATGCAATGCGTTCTCAACAACTTGGCACCAGTTCAAGTTACCTTACGCTTTCCCGCCTGTTAGCTTAATGCACTTTGTGTTAGCCCATATTCTGCGAACAAGGCAACATAAACTTATTTTAGTTTTCCCAATCTGGCCCTCCTAACCTTGATTCCCAATATTAATACAGCATATTATGTCACCTGTCCTTGTGTTTCCTGCAAAAGTTTGTTTACTACTTACAGGATCGACCGAACCGCACAAAAGACAGCCCCAGTGGAATATTGCCGCAGCGGTGGTATCCGGACAAAACTGGCACGTTACAGCCTTTCGCAAGAACTTATTGAATTCCTCGAGAGCGAACACCGTAACTCAACGAAATGCCGATACACTGGAATTTGGTGTTTATGGACCAAATGGGCATCGTCAACTGGCGGCGATCCCAACAATCCTTCATTAAGGTGCGTGTTGGATTTTCTCTACCAGCGCTTTAAAGCTGGGGTTCAGTATAACACTATAGCTGTTACAATATCAGCTTTGTCATACCACCTACCTGACTTTGAAGGTACACCCCTCGGCCAGCACAAGCGTATAAGATCATTCAAAAAAGCTTGCTTCAACATCCGACCCACAGTACAAAAACTATACCCTGTTTGGGAGGTGCATAGACTTCTAGACAATACCTTTGACGAAACTCAGTCTCGTGCAACTGTCACGTAAAACTGCTTGTTTGTTTGACTATGCTGGCTTTGGCTATGGCTGGGCGCAGCCAGGCACTGCATTCGCTAGTTGTTGGACAATTTCGGCAGGTTTTGCCTGATAAGCTAGTTTTCATTCATACACGGTTGCAAAAAGATCACGTGCTACCAACAGGAAAGATACTTCAGTTCAGTTAAAGATACAAACTAAATGCAGACGGTCGAGTAGATCCCTTTCCCTACACGCACTTGTTGCACTACTTTGAAGTAACTTCAGAGTATCGAGGTAACGATACACACTTGTGGGTTAGTTGTAAAACCCCTCATGGCGCTGCGGCACAGCACAAGCCACTGTAGCCAAATGGATTTCTGACTCGATTGCATCAGTTAGCAATACAGACAAAAACCTGCGTCTGCGCATTCAGTGCGCGCCGAGGCAGTGTCGCATGCGTTTAGAGCCGGAATTGCTATCTCTGATATAATGTGTTCAGCTAACTGGTCTAACGAAGCTACGTTTTTCAGGCACTATCTCAAGCCGGATCCGCAGCAGCGCTTCCAAACGGCCGTTCTATCTCACAGATCTCAGACAGAATCTAGCTCCAGTACCGAATTGTAACTATTGACAAACGGGAAAACGGGCGGCAACATTGCCTTCCTTTGGCGAAGAAACACTTTGTTATTGTTGTTATTTGTTAATCTTTTATGAATTTGATCAGTAAACGTGGAATGTGGCATCTGATCATATGGTGACACCCTTCAGTTAGTTAGCTCAGTGTGGCTATAACGTGACGGGGTATTGTACGTAGCCAACTAACTTAGCAGCGGTCGTTGCTGTGGTCGAAATCGACCCAGTAGAGATTTTTGGAGTGATGCCCTGAATGGTTTATTTCAGTAATGAAAGGCCTTTCAGGCATCACGACAAATGTATCTATCTCCCACCGCCTCCCCTGCGCCATCCTTCCTTATAGCAACAACCGCTGACTCCTTTTGGACTCAAAGTGACAAGATGACGCATGCGCAGGAGTTATATAGCACATGCAAACTAATTTGCATATTAGTCGAATCTTTCGATGCGCACGTGCGCGACCAAACAAGAAAGACCCAGTAGAGATATTTGTCGTGATGCCTGAAAGGCATTTCATTACTGAAATAAACCAATCCCTGATATGTTTTAACATAGCTGTGGTACCAGGGGTGGACGCGGCACGCGGGTCAGAATTTTCGACCGGCGACCCAACCCAACCCGCGGCTCGACACTCGTGGGTAACCCGCGACCCAACCCGCGCCGTATAACCCGACCCGAAAACCACTTTGACCCACCACTCAATAGACATACCCTACCTGATAATTAATTGTTTCTAGCTGTTGCCCAAGTATAATTTCAAATTGCAAAGTGCAC
>JASANF010016572.1:0-26363 GCA_030248245.1 Trissonchulus sp. WLG1_4 | reverse complement strand
GCAGTGCAGCCGAAACGGTTATACATAGAGGTCTGTCATTTCGCATGCGAATATTAACCCCTATACTGTGCATTGCAACGTGCTATTAATTTTGCTGCCAGATTTACCTAGTAGCCAGAACTGATGTACCACCCTCTGACACCCTTGAAAACATGTTTTTTCATGACTTTGTCACTGTATAACGCTTTTATGGATAGCCGCTCGTTGTTTATTTCTATCGGAGCTCTATATATAGTCGCAGGGGTATCTCATGATATTGTTTGGTCTACTTGTTGTATACTGTTTCACTTTGGCACCCCTGGCAAAGTGCCCGAATGGTCAATTTGACCAAATTTTCGAATTTTGTCAGTTTTGTTGAGAAACAGTCAAAATAGTTTATTTGAGATGCTGAACGCGATTATAACGTTATTTTGACGAAAAAGTTATGGTTTTCTTCCAAAAAAGTGCTCAGTAGTCAACTACGGTTGTGTGTTGTACTACACAGTAAATATGTACACAGTGCAGCCAAAACGGTAAAAGATGGAGGCCTGTCGTCTTGTATTCGAATATAAACCCATACATTGTGCATTACAGCGTGGTATTGGTTTCGTTGTCAACTTTACGTAGTAGCCAGGACTGGTGCACCCCCTGTGATACCGTTAAAAAGATGATTTTTTCATCATTTTCTCAATGTATATATAACGCGTTTATGGATAACCTCTTGTTCTGTATTTCTGGTGTATCTTAATACATAGGCTTGGGGGTGTTAGTTGATATTGTTTGGTCCGCGTGGTGTGCACTGGTCCAGTTTGGTAGCCCTAGCAAAGTGCCAGAATGGTCAATTTGACCAAATTTTTGAATATTTTCATTTTTTTGAATATCTGTGAAAAACGTTAATTTGAGTTGCCGAACACGAATAGAACGTCACTTTTACCAAAATTCATGTGTGAACCCAAAAAATAATAACAAATACGAACAGGCCAATTGTGTATATATAATATATATACCAGGGATCGACCGGAGTTCCGGTTCCGGTTCCGGTTCCGGTACTTTTTGGTTCCGGTTCCGGTTCCGGTTCCGGTATTTTAAAAGTACCGGAACCGGAACCGGAACCACTAATTCTCTGACAAAAGATTTTGCTTTTAATTTTGTGTTGTTCGTCCATGAAAATTTTCCGATAGGCCTCCAACTGACCACAATCGGCCTAAAAATCAAAAATTTCTTCAGATTTTGTTCTGGCGAACCTCTTGCGACTCTGTAGCTAGTTTAGTCTTCGTCTTCTTTATAATTCTCTTTCATCAAAGCTCATGCGTTCAACATATTATGTACTGTACGTTTTTATATGATTTGCACATAATTTCATTACGAAATATCTCCTGATTCGTTACGAATTTCTTAGATTTTCTTAAACCATGGTTTTAGCTCAGCTGAAATTTCAGCAAAACAGAGACCTGCTGCGTAGCAGGTTTCAAATTTCAACTGCGCTAAAACCATGGTTAAGGAAAATCCACGAAATTCGTAACGAATCAGGAGATATTTCGTAATGAAATTATGTGCAAATCATATAAAAACGTACGTAAAACCATGGTTTAGTAAAACCACCTTTGTGAAATCCACCCCACTCGATTTTTTTTATGAGGGCAACCGTATCCAGACCCCTGCATCTCTATGGCTGACTAGTCCTTGTTATTATCTTTCATCAAAGCCTATGCATGTCTACAAAAGTACATTATGCTGAATTTTCTTGTATAATATATACACTGTATGATGTGACGTTCTCATGTTTAGTTTTTAATTTTCCTGTCGGAAAAAAATTCTGATACGTCCTTAGTTGACCAAATTCGGCGTAAACAGTTAAAAAATCTCCATTTTTTTCTGGGGGCTGCCGCCCCCAGACCCATGCAACCTGTGGCTCACTGATTTTGCGTTTGCACTGCGAATTAAAGTGCTAAATTAGTGTATAGAAAGTCAAAAGTGTACAGAAGGGTTGCATATAAAAAATGTGAGTAAAAGTAAACAAAATTTTTTTTGCAAATATTGCAAAATATAGGGTCATTTTGAAGGGGGTTCCGGTTCCGGTTCCGGTATTTTTAGGTGGTTCCGGTTCCGGTTCCGGTTCCGGTAGTTTTAGGGTTCCGGTCGATCCCTGATATATACTGTTAGTGGCTTTGTAGCAATACATAAATAGGTAGTGCAGCATATACATGCGCGACTATCACTTTTCAGAATATTTTATTTTCATACAAATATACAATTCAAGTGTCAGCTTTCCCGTCAAGTGAAATGGCTGCAGCGGAAAAAGAAATAGGATTATTATAAAAATGCCCTTTCACCAAGGGCAGCAGTGTGGGAAGAATAGGAAAGTTGGCTTATCTATAGCGGAAAAATGCTAATAAGCTTATTAAACAGTCGGGACAAGTTTTGCAGCAGAATAGGGAAACTCAGCTTGCTAAATGGTTTTTTTTTTGTTTTTTTTGTTTGTTTTTTTTGTTTTTTTTTTTTTTGTTTTTGTTGTTTGTTTTTTTTTTTTTTTTTTTTTTTTTGTTTTTTTTTTTTTTTTTTTTTTTTTTTTTTTTTTTTTTTTCTTTTTTTTTGTTGTCTTTGTTTTTCTTAGGCTTAGTATGGGGCTTAGGCTTAGGCTTAGTATCAGGCTTAGGCTTAGGCTTAGTATCAGGCTTAGGTTCAGGCTTAGGCTTAGGCAATAAAAAAACGAAATTTTCAGAAAAAATCAGCTTAGCCTAGAGAATCCCGCCAACTAAGCCTAAGCCAACTTGACGATGCCTTAAAACATCATAACACGCTCAAAACTATCCAAAAAGAAAGATTATAGCAATTTTTGGCTTCGAACTTTGGCCTGCGTTCACTTCCAAAAACACTGAAAATTACATTTTCAAGGGGTAATTGCTCAGAAAATCCAAAATCCCCCCTGGATCCGCCACTGGTTTTAACACCAATAATTTCACTCTAGATTTTTTCAAAAGGGGCGACAGCTATTTTGGGGGCTAGAGATTAGATTGGGGGCTTGGCTGACGATGGGGGTTCTATATTTTTACTAAAAAATGGGGCGGGAAGCGGTTTATGGGCCAAAATAATTCCCCCCTTCCCCCGCCGAATCTTCTTGACCCTGAATCTAATGTCTGTCTGAAAACTGAAGTTTCACTGACAGGAAGTAGTCATGTAAAATATTTTATCCGAGGGTCAAAATTCTAGGGGTGGGATTTCTTCGGCCCTTTTGGGGACCCTACTCACTTGATCGATCAAAAATAATGGAAATTTCGCAAAAGTTTTTGAAATTTTCGAACAAAGTAAAGTACTATTTTGACCCAAATTGCCCGATTTTACTGTACCTTAGCCCCGGCAGCTCGATTTTGGGGTTTTCAGTTTTTACTCTCACATCCCGTTCTTATAGGCGCAACTTCTTATATATATATGTTTGGTTTCAGCCTCTATTGGATGGTAAGGTAGCAGTTTGGCCCACGCTTCCCTCGTTAAACCAGCAATGCTCTTACTGCTCAGCCAGCGCGCACTAATATGCTGCAAGCGCCCGCGGCCGTAGCAGGAGTAGGCCTTTTGTCCGGCGCTCCTATTGTTTGGCTCGCCAGTTTGTCTGTGCTCTTCGCGCTCACTACTGTGATATTCGGCTGTGCCTGTTGCTCATGTCGCAAGCGATTGAAAGGGTATATAAAAGCTGTCTAGTTTATGCCTTTTTAATAATATTTATATATATGAATTTTATTATTCAAAGTGTAAAATGTGAATTTTCTTTTTTCTCAGTCATGTGAGATAAATGTGCGTATACAGTAAAATATTTTTGGTGATTGTACTTTTTTGCTTTATGTATATGTATTATATTTATATATGTAAACTGTGTCGGAACTTTGCGATGACTTATGGCCAACCAATTTCAATTTAAAACCCAGTTTGGCTTCTGTTGTTTTGTACTTTATGTTGTTGTTTTGTACTTGTGTATTTGTATATACTTATTCTATTTTTTAATTTTACTTGTGTTTATTTCAGCGAAGATGTCCCCTATGGCGTCTACACAATCACGTGTCCCAGGGGGGCGGGGAAATCGGGGGAGTCCAGCGGAGGGGGCAAGGGCGGAAGCCGGCGGTGGTTGGTGCGGAAGAAAAAGAAGAAAAAGGGGGGTAGTCAGGGGGACGGACAGGCCTCGCCGTCACATAGCGCGCATTATGTTCACATTCCATCCAGTGTAAGCGATAAACCATATTATATATACATGTAACGGGGTAAAAATTTGGGGGGAGGGCCCTCTCCGGTCAAATTTTGGGGATTCTCCCCCCCTGATCAACCAACAATATCCTAAATTTTGCAAAATTTTGTAAAAATTTCGCAGAAAAAGGGCCATTTTTTAAAAATTAGTTCAAATTTTATGGATGGTGCCCCCGGCTCCTCGATTTTTCCCCCATCTCCCCATCATATATGGATTAAACGAATTAATCGGGTATTGATTAAATAGGTTCGATATAATCAATCCAAGTTGCGTTGAAATAATAGCTCAATAACTTCTTGACATTAATGTACTGCTAGTTTGGACTGATTTTGATTTTTGTATAAATCTAGGCGTGTTATGTTTTAGTTGGACTAAATGAATTTGTTAATGTGATTGTGACGCGTTGCGTCTTTGATTCACACGAAAAATTTTCAGGATCCCTTAGTTTAATATGTTTGGCTTGACTGCCAGACATATTAATTTTTCACTGATGTGGAATAATGGATAATATACTTTTGTTTCAGCCGTCTGCTAAAAGCGATGGGAGTGGAGACAGTTTGTCTGGTGCCACGGCAGTTAAAAAGTGCGTTTCACATTCACTAAATCCGCAATAATAGTTACTAAAAAATTTTGTGATAAATATACAATATGCTTTGTGGATTTTATATTTTTTTCAGACCCAGACGTCATAATTACTGTGTATACGGTTATGCAAACGCATGCTAAAAGTAGAGGTATTTTTCTATGGAAACTAAAAAGCTAGGTATAGAATGTCTTTTGTGGCCTTGTTTCTGTCCTATTTAGTACACAAGAAGTTTTCTGAGATTTAAGCCATGTTGACTGACAAAATCCGTATTTTTTGTATGAAGACGAGACCCAGCAAGTCAGACAGTTTGAGTCGAGTTTTTGTCTGAATAAGCTGTAGCTTTTGCTCATCTGACCCCGGTTCATACTAACTTGTTCTTTTCAGTCTGAGAGGATTTTTAGTAACAAAAAAGCAGCTATAGATATAATAGTGATTTTGTTGAACAATTATTCTGATTGATCTATGCTAGTATATAGCTTGCAACTAAAAAAGATCAATATTGTTGGCTGAGAAGCTGGTTAACTTTTGGTGGTATGCGTCTGCATTAGTTGAGCAATTTTTTTGGTGGTGAACAAACTTTTGGACAAATTTAGGCCTATTTAGTAAAAAACTGTGACAGAGTTTTTTTAGTTCATTCTGTCAAATTTAAGCAATTTTTACCGAAATTTTGTGCAAAAATCTCTGCTTTTTATGCATAAAAAAGTAAAAATTGTGTCTTCAGAGACGGGGTAAAAATTTAGTCCCAGCTAAAGCCGGAGTGGTATATATACCCAAAATTTTTGAGCTGTTATCAAGGGTGGACAGTGGGGGGATATAGGGCATATATCCCCCCTTTTGCCCCGAACAAAAGAAAATTTTTTGGAACCGCATACCAAAAATGGCCGTAAATTGATGAAATTTGACCTCAAAATCGAAAAATTTCCCCAATTTTTTTCTCGGGGCTGCCGCCCCCTGACCCCTGCGACTCTGTGGCGCATGTTCTATTCCTTCTTCTTGTCTTTTGTCATCAAAGCCTTTGCATGCATGCCTAACCAACGCGCTGAGTTAACGTCGCTTTGCGGTCTCATCTCGCTGGGGTTGTTAAATTAATGTCCAAGGTTCAACATTACATTACATCATGCTGCATCCACTTGTGTAATATACTGTCTCCTACTCTGATGTGCGGTTCCCATCTTTTGTTTTAATTTCTCTGTCGAAAAATTTCTGATACGTCCCCAGTTGACTAAATTCGGCCTAAAAACTGAAAAATTTTCCAGAGGGCCGCCGCCTTCACCCCCTGCAACTGTTCGGCTTTGTTTAACTACATAACTTTCCATATAATTAAATTTGCCTTAATTGCTGTCAATATTCAAATCGTGTTGTACCTCAATTTTGTATTTTGAAGAGTGAACAACCAATATTATCATCGGCTTCGCAATTTGGGCATGTGTGTGCCTGTGTTTGCTGGGCTCAGTTTTTCGCGAATCCGCAATATATAATTGGGGTAAAAATTTTCAAATCATTTCGAAAATTGTGAAACAATTTTGACGCAGTAGGGGTGAATTCGTAAAGTCCAGTCGTTGGTTTCTGTGGCTTGCCTAAAAAAATTTCCGATACGTCTCCAGTAGTTGTCCAATTTGGCCTAAAAACTGAAAATTCTCGATTTTTTTTTCCTGGGGGCTGCAGCCCCCAGACCCCTGCATCTCTGTGATTTACTATTCTTTGTTACTATCTTTCATCAGTCTATGTATGTCTGCGCGAGTAGATTATACTGCAGTTACTTGTCTAACTGTCTGATGTGACGTTCCCATCTTTTGTTTTAATTTTCCTGTGAGAAAAATTTCTGATACGTGTCTAGTTAACCAAATTCGGGCTAAAATTTACAAAAATCTCCGGTTTTTTCTGGGGCTGCCGCCCCCAGACCTCTGCGACTTTGTGATTTAGTGATGTTGCATTTTTAAGGGTTTTTGTAAGTGTTAAACTTGCTAAAATGTGCATTTGAACCCATTAGGAAAAATCGACGTCATTCCCCTCCCCCCCGCCACCGAAATTTTTTTCTATGTACACCACTGTCTCTCGAAAACATCATGACGAAGCAGCGCAGCGTAGTAACGCAGCTTAAGAACGTGGTAAAAACATCAAATAAGGTAAAAAAAGTTTATGCCGTATCCCCCCCTTTTTGGAGGTCACGGTCCGCCCCTGGCTGTTATATATATACCTGTATAATTGAGACAGATTCAGTATGCTTGGTCTGAATGCTAACAGTGCCCCCACCCTTTTGAATATAAAGCAGCCGCTTTTCTTTTGCTTGTTCCAGACGTGACGAAACGCGCATTGAAATGGAAACCAGTTTGGACGGCGGCCCCTCTGCTCCCGATCAGTCTGACTCCGGATCCGCGGGGGGAGCAAAACCCTCTGGTCCCTCCGTTCACCCCCCGGCAGCGAAATCAACTCGAGCTTTACCCCAAATCCCAGACCGGTCCAGTCTTCCGCCTCCGCCCCCCTTGGTTTTCGGAGGTCCCCCTGGGACTGCTAAGCCCACCCCTCGTAGTCCCCTCCTCACCACCGTAACAGTTCATGATGAAATCAGCCTTACTCGTGACAGTAGCAGTACTGCTTCGGATCTATATGCAACCGTGGATAAATCCCTGCCTGTTTCTGGGGACAGGGCGGCCCTGACCCCTGGGGGGAAATTATCCCCCCGAACCCCCGGGGATACTCTGCCCCCCACAACCGCCTCGGCAGACTGGAATCTCGACGAAGAGCTTTACATTAAAATCCAGTCGGATCGCAGTGATGAAAGTGATGATCTGTATTGGCGGGTGGCGGAGGATCCTTATAAACTAGCCACCCCTGGCGCAAAGTCCAGCTCAACGATCGTGGGAAAACGACTTAGTCGAGACACCGCTGGCTCCCCAAAGTCTGCGGGGGGCTCGGATGACTCTGACCTTGACCCCCTCTATTCCAAGGTCACGACTGGGGGGTCAAAGGTCACGGTTGGCGATCCGACCTCTCCCAAACAACCACCCAACAACGGTGAGCAGTACTATAGTCGAATTGATGAGCGCAGGGGGAAGAGAGAAACCAATGGATATGCCAAAATCACAGATACAGACGGTAGCAGCCCGCTGACTGGAGAGACCACGCGAACTGGTGCTTTGGCTCAGAGAGAAACTGTTCACACGGCTGGAATTAAAGTAGGCGTTTACAGTTGTTTTTTAGCAATCTCTGACAGGGAGTTTTATTTTTTTGAGTGAATTATTTATTATTATTTTATTGGTTGGCGTGTTATTTGGTAGGTTTCGTGATGTAAGATTAAGATGTTGAAAGCTATGAACTATTTTATGTTAAGCCTATTTCTATTTTTTCAGTTTTAGTTTAGTTTTTTTCTGAATAAGTATTTTAAAAGTATGCTATTTCTGTGAGATGGTATCTGCGCTATGTATTAGTTTTGTTTGTTAGCCATACATGAGCAGCTGGGAATATTTTCAAATTTTTCTAATAATTTGCATTAAATTTTTTAATTTATTTTTCAGATCTCCCCGCGTCCCCTCGAGCCAGTACCCCAAATTCATCGCCCCACACTGCCCCCGCCCCCCTCAAGTCCCCCACGACACGCTCAAGACCGCCCTAGCCCCCTGCAGCCCAGCCCAAGACCGACTGTTGCTCAAAATGGAACTGACTCATCGGCCAGAGGGGACCCGTTGTTGGAGTCCAAAAGGCCCCCCACAGACCCACTGGCGGAGCCCCCCTATTCTCGAATCCCCCCCACAGGAGGGGGCAGTGGGGATTCGGATACGACCAGCTCTCTGTATGACCCCCTCTATGCTCGGGTACAGGATGAGCCCTTTTATAGTCGGATTCATGATCGGCCGGTTTCCATGGTGACAGATGATCGATCTTCGTCCACCCGCCGACCGGTACCGGGTCCGGTGCAACCGCCGGTGCCAGCAGCCGGTGGGAGTCTAAAGCGAGCTTCCAGTGATTTTATACCCCAGCCCACCATGCTTTATTCGTCAGTCTATAAAGGCCAAATGGACAGTAGTTCAGGCTTGGGCTTAGCTACTGCGCCTAAGCCGGACGCGATGGTAGCTAGCTCAAGCCAAAGTCACGCCACAGCAGAGGAGAAATTTAGTTCTACGGATTGGTTTCTACGCAGCTCACCCAATGCAGCTCTGTCTAGACTAGACCGGCCCGCACCGCATGCCCTAGATCGACTAAGCCCGGGTGCAAGGTCAAAAGGTCAAACTACTAAAGCTAGCCCTGCCCCCGGGGGTCAAGCTACTAGACCGGAAGACTCCTATGGCTATGAAGAGATTGCGGATGAAACTTCGGGGGGTCGACTTGTGATTCAGATCGAAGGAGAGCCCCCTCTATTGGGGGGCGGGGGGTCACCGAGGGGGGCTGCCGCCGGACCCCAAAGACCCACGCCTGCCGTACAATCAAATCAACATATCGTTCTCGGTGAGAATCTATTGCAGTTCAGAGTTGATTCATACTTACAGCCGTATGTCCGGTTAGCCGATAGCTCGACGAATATACTAGCCATCTGATAACATTATATACTTCGTTAATGTATAGTGGGTGGCATCAGTCAGTCAAAATTTCGGGGGGGAATGACTTTTCCATTTTTTGTAATGGATTTAATTGCACTTTTTAGCAATTGTAACACTCATAAACCGCCTTACAAACGCAAGATTACTAAACCGCAAGGTTGCAGAGGTCTGGAGGCGGCAGCTCCCAGAAAAAATTGGCGATTTCTCAATTTTTAGACGGAATTTAGTCAACTGGAGACGTATCAGAAAGTTTTACCGTCAAAGTTTAAAACAAAAGATGGGAGCGTCACATCAGACAGTGTATTACACAAGTAAATGTGGCACAATATACTCGTGTAGACATGCAAAGGCTTTGATGAAAGATATTAACAAGAAAACTAAGCCACAGAGCCGCAGGGGTCTGGGGGCGGCGGTATCTTCCAGAAAAAAATTGGGAAATTTTTTCATTTTTAGGCCAAATTTGGCCAATTAAGTATCAGAAAACTTTCTGGCCGTACCATAAAAGCCAAAGGGGGGAGCCTTGTGTAGAAAATTACGCCCTTGGGTGGCGTGGTGTTTTTGATAATTTATAATAACCGTCTAAACGAGTTTAAGCCCGAGTTTAGTTGGATAAGGGATAGCAGTTTAAAGTAGTTTATTTGTTGTTTGCCTGTCACCTTTTTGCGTTAATCCATGAAATTTTGAGTTCATATGCTTTCCCTTTGTGTATGGTTTCTCAAGTTTTAAGAAATTAGTGAAATAAATTTTAAATATAATTGGTACAAAGAAAAACATAACTTCTTGAATAATGGTCATTTATATAAAACTGATGCAATTTTTATCTCAATTTCGGTCCAACTTTAAAATACCGCTGTCATTTGCTAAAAGACTGTAAAAATGTTGTCGAACTTCAGAAAAGTGTAGTCAAAATATCAAAAGTCCAAATATCTTGGGTCAAAAGACCCAAGAGCGATCAAAGTGTCACAATGTCGGTACAGGAGCCCCACATTGGATATCTGTGTTACAGTATGTCCACGCTTGTCATTTTTCTGCGAAGGATGAATCTCGTCGTACGCCGACCAAATTGGCTTGTTTTTTGATCAATCAATTATAGTCTGACCAAAAATTGCTGAATCCTGAGACAAAACAGGATGCGTGATTCTGCTGAGTACACGCTGTACTCTGGATGCTTGCCAGTCGTTTGTAATGAAATAGCATGTTTCTGTTTGTCTCAGGGTCTAGCATTTTTTGGTCAGTCTTCAGTTTTTTTGATCCAAATTCTCTGTTCCAGCGAACGAGCCTTCATATCGCTATATCAGTGTTCGTGAGCCTCTGGAAATAGTGCAAGCCAGACTACAGGCAAGCCAAACCGCCGATACCTCCGCCGCCGCGACCAGCTCAAGGGAGGATTCGCTCAGCCAACACTACTACTCCACCATTTCCGAAAGCAATTATGAATTGGTGAGTGTTTCGGTGTGACTTTAGGCCAATTCCTAAAATGGATTAAACGGATTAGATTAAAATTTGTTTGCCTAATAACTTATTTCGATGCTAATAATAATTATTCGATTTCTAATAACTTATTTTGAGAGGCTTAAAAAAGTTTGTGTACAATCGGGAGGTGCTACAAATAATTGCTATCGCAAATTTCATATAATTTCATAAACGATGTCATGATTTATTGGCAAAACAAATTTTAATCTAATCCGTTTAATCCATTTTAGGAATTGGCCCTTTGAGACAAGCAAATAAAAAGATAAAAGTAAAAGGAAATTATAAAAAAAAAAAAAATAATATAAGTTTTGTGTAAAAAAAAAAAGAAAAAAAAAAAAAAAATTTTTTAATATAAATAAAAAAAAATATATAATTTGTTATTTAAGTGTTTAATTGATTTTATGTTATTTAGTTGTATAAGTTAAATAAAAGATTGAAAATAATAATATGTGATTTTTTGAAAATAAAATAGAAAAAAGTAGAAAAAATAAAAAATTTTGTGTGAGAGAATGTGTAAAGATTTTAAAAAAAAAAAAAATAAAAAAAAAATTGAAAATTAAAAAAAAATTATTATGATTATAAAATAAGAATAATTTAAAAAAAGAAAAATAATATCAATAATAGAATAAAAATTAGGAATAAAAAAAACTAAAGAAAAAAGTAAAAAGTTAAAAATAAAAATTTATTTAAATTTTTTTGTGTGTAATAATATATAAATATAAATATAAATTAAAATTTTTTATATAATAAAAAGTTAAAACTAAATATATGTTTAAAATTATAAAATGATTTTCGTTATATTAAAAAATAAAAAGAAATTTGAAAACAACTTTACTTTTTAAAAAAAAAAAAAAAATAAAAATTTAAAAAAAAAAATTATTTTTTTTAAAAAGAAAATAAAAATAAAGGGTATTAAGTTTAAGGGGTAAAATGGAAGTCTCGGAGACTGCCTTTATGCATTCCACTAAGGTGGTGGAAGTTTTCGCTAATGTGGGACTTGAAACCTGGTTTTGTGTGAAAGAGTATTTAGTGAATTATAGTAGAGCGGGAAATTTTATATTACGTTTGTTGTACGATAGTGTTGCACGTGAACGGTATTTTCTAAATTCTTGTGGGTCGAGTCATACTTAGCCGCTTTTCTGATAAACATATATTATTAAATCAACCGTTTGTCAGCAAAAAACATCAGGCTACCAGTTTAGGTGTGTTCGTTATATGAAGAGTACATAGGATCCTTTTATGTACTCCTGATAATACATACTAATATGTATGTACTCTTGAGTATATCTTATGATTGGCGTAATGTTTTGGTAGCTTTGGATAAACTGCTACAAGCATGAATACCAAAGTTTTATGTGGCACCTTATATATGAAAATATTTACGCAGAATTAAATTTACTTTATTAATTATTTGAGTAAAAAAGCTTCAAACTTGAAATTTTATAAAATAACTGAAATTTAAGAAATTATTATTTTGTTCAGGTCCGCAACGAACGGGGTGGTTATATGCGTCAGACTTTCTACGAAGAGGTGCCCGATTTACACCAGCGCGCCGCAGCGGTACCACCCGGACCCCCGCAACAAGGGGAGGACCAAAGTGGGCCGCCCCCCAGACAGCGAGGGGCGCATCATTATGAAGATATGGACACGCCCCCCTCTCCCGAAACCAGTACCTCTGTTCCTGTGCCTTACAGTAAGTTTTTTTGAGGGGGGGGTGCATTTTTAGAAATAATTATTGATTTTTTTACTATTGGCGGTTGAGGTTTGATAGCTTTGGTTCAGGAGTATATAATGGGAATGTATTGTTTTTTGGATTTAATGAATTCTCGACATTTTCGGTGTCTTGTGGCCGAGCTTAAGTCAGATCGTCTGAATGGCTGATTAAGACAAGTTATGTCTGAATATTAGGATAAGTGTGTTTTTTGCCTAAAAATGCTGCAACCGTTTTTTCAGTTTTTAGATGGCTGAAAAAACAAGCGGCTGTGAGTGTGATTCGAACCTTAGTAGTTTTTTAAGCAGAACAGACCTATAGACATATTCAGACATAACTTGTCTGATTCTGCACTTCAGACTTTATGAATAAGCTCACAATGCTTCAGTGTAAATTTAACTTGTAAGTCATTTTAGTTTACTGTTACCGGATCATATGTAATTTAATTTAATTTAATCGTGTAATTTTCTTCCCATTATGTACTCTTGATAGTTGACATATAAATTGTTTAAATACATTATAATATATTATACTATCAAAGTTTCCACTATCTTGGAAAGATTTAATTAAATATCACATTTTTTGTTTTTGTGCATTTTCATCTGTAGTTTTCCGTGTAAGTGTTCTATTGTATCAGTGTTTATTAGTATAATAATTAGTTTAATAATTAACTAAATATAAATTTCCTTTGCATGAAATAAATTAATATTTTATTAGTTTGCTTGTCTGATTTTTATTGAGTCGTCACTCGTCAATTTTTTTGTGAAACTTAGTTTATGATTTTTGATGTCGTATTCCTTGCTCACATTTTTTTTATTTTTTTTACAGTTTTCTTTTTTGCGCAAAATATATTCCCTCGCTTTTGCTTCGTCTAGGGCTGCGGCTTGCTACCTTTTAAAACTTGATTTACCGAGGATCTGCATTTTTTCAATTTTCATACAGGCAAAGCATTATTCATCTGAATTTGCGGTACAAATTTCAAATTTATTTGAACTATTTTGTTGTTGTCGAAAAATTTTCGATTCAATATAACAAATATAAAACCATATACGTCTGTTAAGTCTAAGTCCCTTCAGACTTGAATGCTTGCGCTTCCAGGTTCGAGCTCTGTGTAAGTTGCACAGAGCCGCGCAGACTTCCATTGCGCGACGCGCAAGATCGCGCAAGGGCGCGCGCAGTGAAAACTGCGCGCCGCTTTCCATTCTCCATATTGTACTTCCTGCCAGGCCAGACATGCTGGCATGTGCTTTGTTTACATTCGGTAGGTGTCGCGCACTAACCGAATTTCTACGTACCTGTAGCTATGGTGCTCCAATACGTACGGGATCTTGGATTTAGTTTACAAGACAGGACACGATTTTGAAGAAAAGACTTCGCGGATAAATAATAATGCAAAAGAACAGTGTCTGGGCGGTATCGAACCACCGACCTATTGCACGGGATGCAATTGCGCTAGCACCTGAGCCACAGAAACTTCTGTTCAAATGACAAAACAGCGCATTATATACTAAACGTGAATAATCCAGATGACACTCCTATTCTGTTTTGGATGTTTAACCTGTTTTTGGGCAAGACTATAGTTAGAATCAGTCAAAAGCTACCAAGATAAACTTTGTTATTGTACTTCAGGACGACACGAAACTTTATCAAGCGAAATTAACGACTGATGTTGTCAGGGTTCTGTGGCACAGTGGCAGTGCGTCGGTCTTTCGAGCTGAAGGTTGGTGGTTCGAATCCACCCAGAACCGTTGTTTTTTGTTTCTTAAGATTTGCAACTTCGCGCAGGATAGCCTGCGCGATGCCTGCGCGGCCCTTGCGCGATCCTATTGCGCGATATTGGTAGATGGGGGGGGGGGGGGTAGTTAGATGGCCTCGCGCAAGATAGCTTGCGCGATGCCTGCGCGGCCCTTGCGCGATCCTATTGCGCGATTTTGGTAGATGGGTGGGGGTAGTTGAATGGCCTCGCGCAAGATAGCTTGCGCGGTGCCTGCGCGGCCCTTGCGCGATACAGAGCCGCGCAGATTTCCATTGCGCGACGCGCAAGATCGCGCAAGGGCGCGCGCAGTGAAAACTGCGCGCCGCTTTCCATTCTCCATATTGTACTTCCTGCCAGGCCAGACATGCTGGCATGTGCTTTGTATGAATCGAGCCTTAAAATCGCCAAAATTGCCCCGCAGTTGCAGCGACACGTGCCGCTTCCAGGCGACTTAGCCATAACAGCCAAATTCGCCATTATCATGGTAGCCCCGTCGATATGGTAATAAACATCAATCCGTCGCAGCTATCGCTGTGGCCATCGCCACAGCCGCTACACTGAACGAAAGTCGTCAAAATTACCAAGTTTGAAATGAGGTTCAAAACAGTCAAATTATATAATTGGTGTGAATTTTTCCCCCGTAAAATCTAACCCGGAGCAAATTTAAAATATTAAATAAAAATACATAAAAATAAATAAATTTATCGCCAAAATCGCTAGTTTTGAAAAAATAAGTTCAAAATAGTCAAATTGTATGGTTGGTGTGAATTTTCCCCCCGGAAAATCTACCCCGGTGCAAATTTTCCGGGGGGAAAATTTACCCCGGGGTAATTTTTCCGGGGGGAAAATTTACACCGGGGGAAAATTTACACCGTGACAGCGGCTCCAAGTGGAGTGGCTAAAAGCTCATTTTTCCTGCTGCGCCATAGCGCAGCAGGCTTCTTTAGAATGAGGTGTCGGAAAAATAACGTGTAACTAAGTGAGTTATGTGTGTGCGTCTTTGCGTGTTGTCATCTGTGTGATTATGCGGATATCTGTGAACCTGACTGTGTACGCAACGTGTGTCTGTTCAGTGTGCTTATCATTGTGTAGCTGTGGTGTTGTGCAGGTATGTATTTACGTACATAAATAATAGTGCAACAGAATTTAATTGACTATCTATAGCTCGAAGTTTGAACTGAACCTTACTTGTGGTGCAACGGTGCATCTTCGGCGAGGGGGAATTCAAACACATATTTTTACGCGGCGGCCTCAGCCGCCGCGTATATACTATAGTGCAAACGTGTGCATCAAGAGCACACAAATACACCTATTCTAGTGTTAATCTGCTGGTAGGTCAGCAAATAACACTGTTTGTGTGGGTGTGTGTACGTACTTAGCTACAATCAGCTGCCCGCTCTCGTTTACGTAGCCTATCTGTCCAGTACTAACATTTTTTGCATACAGAAAATAGTCCTTTGACAAAACCTGTCGGGACAATGTTTCGTAGAATATTCATTAGTGCGTCGAAAGTAGAAAAATTTGAATTGTAAAGGACATAAAAAGTAGAAACCATGCCGTGACGCGACTATGGAGCACATAGCACGGACTCGGTGGCAGCGTGATGGTTGATCTTTAGCCTACATCCGCTGACTAGCGCGCGATTTGCAGCGCGAATGTAGGTTAGCTGCTCTAAAATTTATGCTGTAGCTTGTTCGGCAACATCTAAAATTTTGAGTATTAAAAGGGTTCTTGCTTACGGTTCAACAATATGACCAATTTGAACTTTAACACTGTTCACAGTGATCACGTCTGATCATGATCTCTTACGGAGGCATCAACATTAAATTTCGCATGTGTGAGATATTTCGAACAAAAAACTGACGAACTGGCTTGTTGCAAAAATTGACAAAAATTCTTAAAAATAAAAAAATATTTAAGCTCTAAATTATAAATATTTAGATACCAAATAACGTAAATAACAAAGTTTTTCATGATTTTGTCGTTTGTCGCAAGATTCAGACACTTTGTTCGAAATTTCGAACATTTGTTCGAAATTTCGAACAAATGTTCGAAAAATCAAACTCACAGAATTGTCAAATGTTGGGACTATTTTTTTTTTTTTTTTTTTTTTTTTTTTGCAAAAACGATACAAAAAACAAGTGAATATAACCTAAATTAGCCTACATATAACATTTGAAAATGGGTCATTGAGGGACAATAGGGATCACAGTGACCGAAGAAAAAACTCATGTAAAGTCAACTTTGTTTGCTAAAAATGAAAATTTGAGACGAAAAATCGATTTTCAGCATTGTTTTTAAATGTACTTGGAAAATTAGATAGAAAGAGTCATAATTCGAAAATTAAAAAAAATACTTGATGTCTGGCTTGATTGTACATGGCTTACCGGTATCTCGGTCTTCAACGTAAATTAGCTGCCTGGTATATCGCATTAACATACATACAATTAATGGAAATTTTTGAAACAAAGGCTTAAACTAAGCCCAAGCCTAAAACTAAGCCTATTTCTTAGCCTAGGCCGAAACGTGAGCCTTAGTTTTAAGAAGAAGCTTACGCTTAGCAATTTTTGCCTTATTGTTTATATGATATGCCAGGCAGAAAAAAGGTGTTTATATTTATGGCAGAAAACAATATTAACGCTGAGCCTTGCAGTAAGGAGAGCAAAATTTCAGACGCATAATGTACACGACATAAAAGTACACACAGATTTACGCGGTGCATTCTCGGCGGGGGGGGGGGATGGAAATTCAGACGCTTTTTCAGCGTTAAAACACGTTTATATACATTTTCGCATGCGCAGAGTTCATTTTTAGCAGTTTCCAAGCGAGAAAGTTGATTTTGAGCTTTCCAAAAAATTCAAATTTTGTCAAAATTCTTAATTTTTTGTCAAATTGGGGCTAATTCTAGCAAAATAAGACCAGCTAGCTCATTATATCACTCAGAAATTGTATGAGCATATATTAACACAATAATATATTTCATTAAACTTTATTTGCTACATATCTTGCTTATTCTGGCCAAAAATGTTGATTTTTTCAATTATAAAATAGGTAAAATTTAAACTTACTTAAAATCAATTTAAAATGCAAAATTTTATATTTTTTGCGGAACAGATGGCTATCAAACATTTTCCCCACAAAAAATATCACCTTAAAGTCATAAATACGGCGTTATAATAAATTCTAATGCCTCAAATCCTATTTCAAAACTTCCATAATGCTCAGAGCCGAGCTCACGCTGACGGGCAATTTCGTTTGAAAGTTCAGCTTTATTTAATATTCCACAGTAGCAAATGTCCTTTTATTTCTAAGACTAATTTTTTGCGAACTCACAACTGCGTCTAAGCGTGAGCACTAAGCCTCAGCCTAAGCACTAAGCCTGAGCTCTGAGTCTAAGCGCTAAGCCTAAGCCTAAGCCTGAGGCCTATTTTGAAGGAAATACCAGCTAAGAAACATCAAAAATAAGTTTACCACACTAAAATACCTCAACTAGCTTCATAATTTAAAACATTTCGTAGATATAGCCCGAATTTTGTACTAAACCTTACTTGTGTTGTAACGCTTCAATTAGCCTGGTCCAGGTAGCTTCAGAAAAAGTTTTGTATCTTTTCAAAGCCCGAACCGATTTACAAAATTTTTTCAGCATTTTGTAGCTTAGAAGTTGCTCTTTCAGGGAAGGTGGCAGATTTTTATTTTATGAAGTATTTTTGCCTAAATCCAATTATGCGCAAAAATTGTCATACAAAGTTTATATAATTTTTGGACAAAGTTTGATTTCCAGCGAAGGCTTACATCCTACAAACTTCTAAACTAGCCTATTCGAAAGAGCGTTTAATTTTGACCCCACCTGGGTTTAGGGATATAGAGTGGACTTCGGATCATTAGGCAAAAAAAATGCCATTTTTTTCGACTTATTCCACCACTAAGGGTTTTATTAACACCCATAATTTCACTCGAGATTTTTATTAAAAGGGACGACATCTATTTTGGGGGCTAGAGATCAGATTGGGGGCATGGCTGACGATGGGGGTTTCATATTATTATTAAAAAATGGGCCAGGAAGCGTTTTAGGGCCATAAATAATTCCCCCCCCCTCGCCGAAAATTGACCGATTTACACAACCCTATTTCCCCTTAAAAGTTGCTAAAACAAATTATTTTGATAGTAAAAAATACGTAAATTCCCGGGTTAAAGGCTAGAATTTGCGTAATAACTTGCGGGGAAATACTATCTATGGCTGCATCACGGATAATGGTAAGCTGTTGATCGAATTGAAGTTCTTAATCAAGCTTTGTCCGCAAGCTATGATAAATGATGAATTGGTTGATGAGTGGGGCGTAGCCGGGGGGGGGGGGGGAACGCCACTGGCTATATATAAAAATATGAAAAGTTCGCCATTTTTTCTAGGGGCTGCCGCCCACAGACACCTAGAGGCGTACCCAGAAAAAAATTTCGGGGGGGAATGACTTTTCGATTTTTTGTAATGGGTTAAAATACACTTTTTAGCAATTTTAACACTCGTAAAACGCCTTACAAACGCAAGATTACTAAACCACAAGGCTGCAGGGGTCTGGGGGCGGCAGCCCCCAGAAAAAAATAGGGAAAATTTTCGATTTCTTGGCCAAATTCTGTCAATTAGAGGCGTATCAGAATTTTTTTCCGACCAGACCATAAAAACTAAAGGACACAAGGTTGCAGGGGTCGGGGGGCGGCAGCCCCCAGAAAAAAAGTTGGGAAAATTTTTGATTTTTAGGCCAAATTTAGTCCATTGAAGACGTATCAGAAAATTTTTCCGGCCGGACCATAAAAACCAAAGGGGGGACCCTTGTGTAAAAAATCACTGGGGAAAAATTTCGGGGGGGGGGGGGGGGCAAATTCCCACCATTCCCCCCCCCCCCTGGGTACGCCCTTGCAGACACCTGCAATGGCTTAGTATATATATTCCTTGCTTTTATCTATCACGGACGCATATGCATGAACTCACCCCCTACCCCTCAATTTTGGGAGGTTCCCTCCACCCCCTGTCTTACATGCATGCAAAGGCGTAGCCAGGCGTGAAGTCGCAAGGGTCGCGACTAGCGATCGACCGGAGGCTCCGGCTCCGGCCGGATTTGAGCCTCCGGCTCCGGCAAAAAAAGTGCCGGAGCCGGAGTATTTTCATTGTTCACACTTTGGCCAAAAGTTCAAATTTTGAGAAAAAATCGCAAGATTAACGAAGCAGTTAGTCGATTACAGTACTTATGTTACTGCCAGTTCTGACTACCCCTCTCTAGCAATGTGTATTTTTACGTCTTCAATTTACTAAACTCGGCCTAAAAATCAAAAGTTTCTCACACTCACGCTGCCGCCCCCAGACCCCTATCAGCTTGTAATTATGTGACTTAGTGATTTTAACTTGAGTTTTAGCTCTGATGTTTTCGGCCGGTCAAATATTGTCGGGAAAATCCCGATATTGTGCGTGCTCATGTATTCTACCTAGTTTATGTCTGTGTGCGTATACGTGTCTGGCAGCTGTACGTATATATGCATGCTGTATATGCATGCATATATACGGACAGCTCATTTGCATATTGCTGTCAGTTTGTTTTGCTCGTTGTAATAGTGGTGGTGGTAGCCTGGGTTTGGCTTGTATTGTGTTGGAGATTGGAGTGGCGTGAATAGTCTGGATTTTGCTCGTACAGTTTGGAATCTGTATAGGTAGCACTTTGTTGGTTTTGTTATCGCCTGTTGGCAGATTTGATAGTGTAGTAGTTTTTCCTTTTTGGCGTCGGACTTTTTGGGTCCTTTTTGTTTATTGTGAATATTGTTTATTTTGGGATTGTTTTTCTTGGTCATTGTATTTGGGTGGGCTGCAGTTTACAATAAACTGTTTAGTCCCCGTCGCTTCGCGTTGACTCATTTTCACTATCGTGTGTGCGTGTGAGTTTAACGATTTGACTATGCATTATTGTGGTGATACTTTCGTGCATTGGGACCGCACTCTTCCCACAGGGAAGGGAAAGTCCCCTTAACTGTATCAACGGGAAATACTGTGTGGGCCCAACCCCTTTTATACAGTCCACTTGGTTTGTCGATGGGCCCAAATTTCCCCACATGGTCCTCGGAGCAAAACAACTATTATTGCTCATATTTCTCGCCAGTTCTTTCACTGAGTGAAAGTTCTGCTTATTGATTCTAGCGCCCGCATTGTTTACGCATTTGTTCGCGAAGCGAATTTCGTTGCGGGTGGGTGTCGCTCATTTTTGCTCCATTATTTACGCGGTTTGAATCGCTGAAATTTCGAAACAATGTCGGCTAAGCAACGACGTAAAGGACTACGGATGAGCGCCTCTCGCGAAATTAAAGAGGTGCAGTCGCTCTCGAAAAGCTCAGTGCCTGGTTCAATCGAACGCTTACAGCGTAAAACTATTATTTTGCAAACTTACCTTCAAAAATTGGAGGCTATTGACCTCGAAGTTTTGGAATCAATCCAAACCGAGCACGAGATTGAACAGGAACTTGAGCAAACTCGAAACTTCAATGACACTGTAATCGCTGCTATTGCCGAAGCGCAAGTAGCGCAAGGGCCGCACAGTCCAGTGACGGCTCATGACGTTTCGAGCAATGGATTACAATCTGCCACGAAAGTGAAATTGCCGAAGTTGGCGATCTCTCCCTTTGGGGGGGACCCAATCAAGTGGCAAGAATTTTGGGACGCTTTCAAAGCGGCCATCGACGATCGGTCCGATTTAGCGGACATCGACAAATTGAATTATTTGCGCGGTCTGTTGAAGGGGGACGCCCTTCGCTTGGTAGAGGGCTATCGAATAACGGCCGCCAATTACCGCGAAGTAGTGAAAACGCTTGACGAACGCTATGGCGACAAGCAAGCGGTGATTTTCGCTCATATTGACGCTTTATTGTCGCTGCCAACCGCTACCGGTGATATTGTTTCGCTCCAGTCGGTACATGACGATATGGAACGACACCTTCGCAGTATCGAATCGCTTCAACCGGGTCAGGACATGATCCTTTATTCGATCATTTTGTCGAAACTGCCGCGGTTTTTGAAAATCGAAGCCCATCGCAAGCGCGGGCTAAACCCGAACTGGACCTTAGCGGACCTGCGTGAATGGCTCAACCAAGAGCTGCGGGCTCGTGACATGGGTGAACGCATGCACCACATATCACCCAGTGATCGAAAGGGTTTAGCCAATAACGCCTCGAAGGGCTCTCGATCCTCTCCTAGAGAGGACCGTGGCTTAGGCAGTGATAATAATGCTAGATCCTCTCATGGAGTGGGTCGCAGCAAGCCGGCTTCAGCCTCTGCACTCGTCTCGCAAGCTAATCGTGACCCGAACTGTGCGTTTTGCGAAGGGGCGCACGCGGCCGAAAACTGCCTGCGCTATACAAATTCGGACTCTCGTCGAGCACAGCTTCGGGATCGATGCTATCGATGCCTCGGTGCGGGACACCTCGCGCGCAACTGTCGTAAAGCAAAACGTTGCCAATTCTGCCAGCGCCAAAACCATCATCCGAGCTTGTGCTACGCTAAATTCGGTTCGCCCGCGTCTGCGCAAACGGCGCAACCCCTAGCTGTTTCCTCGCCGCAACAGCCAATTGTCCCCACAGCGTCCGCTAATGGCGCTGCAGTATCCTCGATTGCTGTTGCCCCTAGCCAGCCTGCCGATCGAACTGTTATGCAAACGGCCCTGGCTTACATATCGAACTCGGGCACTAGTGTTAGTGCCACAGCCCGTTTCTTCTTCGACACGGGCGCCTCTCGTTCATTCGTTACCGAACAGAAGTGTCGGGAACTCAGTCTAACTGTTACGCGAACTGAGTGGCTTTCTGTGTCAACGTTCCAGAACGCCAGCCCCCAGACCATGGAGCACAAAATCGTCGAATTTGTCGTTCAGTGCCGGGACGGAACGACGCTTACGGTCGTCGCTAGCGTCGTCCCCACTATTACCTGTCCCATACTGAAGGTCCCTTTGGGACCTCCAGGCGCTGTCATTCCTGCGTGGGCCTTGGCCGAGCCACCTGTCGACCGCCCAGAGCTCATGAACATTGACATTCTCATTGGCATGGACTATTATTATAGTTTCATTGCCAGTGAGCGCATTCTGGCTGGCCCAAATTTGTGGTTTCTGAACTCGAAACTGAGATTTATTGCTACGGGTCGAATCCCCACCGACGAAACGGGGCCTGAAACGGTGGCGGTCATGTTCCTGAAAACCTTGTCCGCCATCGACCCCGTTGCCAGCCCCACCCTAGACTTGACTAGGTATTGGGAGTTGGAAGAACTTGGCATGCGCGAGAGCCAAGACAAAGGGACATTTGACGAAGAAGCCCTGGAATCTTTCTCGTCCACGGTGCAGTTCGTCGACGGTCGCTACCATGTTCAGTGGCCGTGGAAGAAGCCCCTCATGGAGCTTCCAGACAATTATGCTCTGGCTTATGGCCGCCTGAAATCTTTGTGTCGCCGTCTTGGTGACTCGTCTACGACCCGTGAGGCTTATGATGCCGTGTTCCAGGGTCAGCTAGAACAGGGCATAATCGAAGAAGCACCCGTCGTTCCCTCAGGGAACGTCGTGTACTATATGCCGCACCATGCGGTATTTAGCCCTGACAAACCAACCACCAAGTTGCGGATTGTCTTTGACGCTTCATCGAAAGTGCGCAAAGACCTGAACAGCCTGAATGACTGTTTGCACAGGGGTCCCGTGTTCTTGGAAGACTTGTGTGGTCTTTTGTTGCGCTTTCGAACACACCCTGTTGCACTGGTTAGTGACATCGAAAAGGCATTTCTGCAGGTCGGTCTGCAACTGACCGAGCGCGACGCTACTCGATTTCTTTGGCTTCGAGACTCATCTCGACCCCCTACTGGCACAAACCTCGTTACTTATCGCTTCGCTCGTGTGCCATTCGGGGTAATATCTAGCCCGTTTTTGCTAGCAGCCACCGTCGCGCATCACCTAAAGCAGCAAGACTCGGAAGTCGCTCGCCGCATCCTGAGTAACATTTATGTCGACAATGTTATTACGGGTGAAGCTTCTCCTGGAGAAGCCCACCATCACTACTCAGAGGCGAAACAGCTGTTCGCTGGTGCGTCAATGAACTTGCGGGAATGGTACTCCAATTCGACTGAGGTGATCAGTCATATCCCTCCTGTCGATCGGGGGAAAGAGACTGAACCCAAAGTACTGGGCCTTACGTGGAATCCGGAGAGAGATGTCCTCCGGTGCTGCTCTATTCGTCCCGTAGACGTCGATTTGCCGGTGACGAAGCGTCGCATTTTGAAAACCCTACCCCAGGTGTTTGACCCGTGCGGTTTCCTTGCTCCTGTTGTAGTCTTGGGTAAAATGCTTATCCAGGATTTGTGGAAACTTGGGCTGGGATGGGATGAATCTGCACCGCAAAATATTGCAGATACTTGGCGGCGTTTTCTTCCCGAGCTGTCGCGAGCAGCCACTGTCGAATGGCCTCGGTACGTCGGGACCGCGGAATACGCGAACTTTGAACTGCACGCATTTTGCGACGCATCCGTCCGCGCCTGCGCTGCTGTCGTATATCTGCGCCAATGCGAAAATTCGCAGCGATCGACGTCGCATATCGTGATCGCAAAAACGCGGCTTGCCCCTGTCAAACAAAAATTAACCATTCCACGCATGGAACTGGTCGCTGCTGTTATCGGTGCTCGCTTGCTTCAGTTCGTATCGAAGCACTTGAATCTTCAAATCGGCAGCACGTACCTGTGGACTGATTCTCAGTGTGTACTGTACTGGCTGCTGAGAGAACAGGTATCTACGCGATTTGTCGAAAATCGACTGCGTGAGCTACGCGACGTCAAGGGCTTACAATTTCGGTATGTCCCTACTTCTGAGAATCCCGCGGACTTGCCGACTCGCGGATGTGACATTGACACTCTCAGAAACTCTCGCTTGTGGTGGAATGGGCCTCTTTGGTTGACCAAGGGGGTGACACAGTGGCCACGCCAAATTCAAATGGATGTACCTCTCGCTTGGCAAGAGGGACAAAGTCCAAATTTGGAGCAAGCAATTGTCGCTGCTCAGCCAACCTCGCAATTGACAGACAGGCCGATTAATGAGCTGAAATATTCTTCGCTTAGTAAGCTCGTTCGAATTACGGCCTATGTAATTCGGTTTGCTTCGAACTGTCGATCGCCGGTTACCTCGCTTCCCAGAAGCGGGGGCCCATTGAGTCAGAAGGAACTGTCTCACGCTCTCCAATGGTGGGTTCGATCAGTCCAACAGGACAATTTTCCTGTTCTGGTTCATAACCCTGCAGCCCCTAAGGGCATTTGTCGAAGTTTGGGGATATTCAAGGACAATCAGGGCATACTACGTTGCTCTGGGAGATTGGAATCTACAACGCTGCCTTATGAAGCTAAGTATCCAGCGTTGATGCCCAAATCAGGTCACTTTGTCGATCTGATAGTCATGGACTCGCATCGAAAGGCCCTACACGCTGGGGTTGCTCAGACATTGGCCCTGGTACGACAAAAATTTTGGATCGTTCAGGGTAGAACGGCAGTGAAAAGAGTCCTAAAAAACTGCCGGATCTGTCGTCGGCTGGAAAGTGGGGAGTACAATCTTCCGCCAGTGCCGCCCCTTCCCGAACTTCGCGTGGGGGAGGGACCCCCGTTTTCGTATACGGGGTTAGACTACCTCGGTCCTCTATTTGTGCGAGAGGGGGACACTCAGAAGAAAGTCTGGATCTGCTTGTTTACCTGTGCCGTTGTCCGGGCGGTTCATCTCGAAGTTGTTGAAGATATGACCGTCGGACAGTTCTTGCTCGCCTTTCGTCGATTCGTTGCATTGTACGGCCCTCCACGGGTGATCGTATCAGACAATGCTAAACAGTTGCACGCAGCATCCAGATTCTTTCGCAAATTGTGGTCCAACGTTCGAGACTCGGAAGCTACGCAAGACATTCTCGTTTCCCACGGTATGGATTGGCGCTTTCTGCCTGAAATGGCACCGTGGATGGGGGGCTTCTACGAGCGGCTTGTTGGTGTGGTGAAAAGGGCCCTCAAAAAGAGCCTCTCGACCTCTTTGGTTACTCTTGCGGAACTTCAAACGGTTGTCTCCGAAATCGTTTCGGTCGTGAACTCTCGGCCTCTAGTGTACGTCGAGAGCGATTTGAGCCGTACACCCTTGTCGCCTATGCACCTGCTCTCTCCTATGAGGAGAGTCGGGGGTATTGATTTGGCTAGCCGTGACGACGATCCCGAATATTTGGCCAATCCTTCACCTCATAGTTTGCGAGTTAGGTGGAAGCGATTGCAAGAAATCGTCGCCCGGTTTTGGCGAACATGGAGGGCGGAATATTTACTCAGCCTGAGAGAGCGGGTACCTGTGCATCGGCAGCGTGGTACGACTCCTTGGCACCCTTCGGTCGGCACAGTTGTGCACATCAAGGAGAACCTACCTCGAGCATCGTGGCGCCTCGGAGTCATTCAAGAATTGCATTCGAGCTCCGACGGTTGCATCCGTTCTGCCACTGTTCGCACAAGTGCAGGATCTGTCCTACGTCGGCCAATAAAGCTGCTCTACCCTTTGGAGTTGGGAGACGACTCTGTTTCAACAACAGAAAATGCAGCTTCCAATGGTTCTCCTCCCATAGGGAGGACACCGCGTAAAGCTGCCGTCGATGCTCGACGAAAATGGCAGTTGTATTCTCGTGACTCTGAAGATGAAGAAGTCTAAGCATCATTCCTTTGAGGAATGTTGCAAGCTGTCTGCCTCCATGGCTTACTTATTGCTCCATTTGACGGGAACATTTCTCGATTGCTCGCTAATTGTATTTTAGAGTTCCTTCTCTCAGAGAAGGTCTCCTCTGCCTTGGTCGCATATTTGAATTGACAAAACCATTTGAACTTGGATAACCTGACTTCGAAACTGCCATGACTATTTGGACCCTCTGCGCCCAACCTCCCCTGGGGAGTGTCGGGAAAATCCCGATATTGTGCGTGCTCATGTATTCTACCTAGTTTGTGTCTGTGTGCGTATACGTGTCTGGCAGCTGTACGTATATATGCATGCTGTATATGCATGCATATATACGGGCAGCTCATTTGCATATTG
>JASANF010016571.1:0-44204 GCA_030248245.1 Trissonchulus sp. WLG1_4 | reverse complement strand
ACACTGCACAGCATGTTTGCAATGATTAAACCTCAACCTTTATTTAGGCTACATACTGTCTATTGGGATTATATTGTCTACTTTTGATATTAGTGACGTACTGTTCTAGACAACTGCTGGGAGGATGTGGACTGCGGTCCAAACGGTGTTTGTCGGAATCTGAACACCTACAGTCACCCCAGAGGGGTTTGTTATTGTCACTTGGGCGCTTTTGGAGATACTTGCCAGAAATGTAGGTGCTTATGTGGTTAGATTGTGATTTATTAGTAACGTATATACATTTTTTATAACTAATGATTATCGTTGCGGACGTGGTTATTTGTCTAAACGGTATATATTTTTTGAGTTGCCTCTAGCTCTTGTGAATGAACCAATAGAAATATATATCGTGTTAGAAACAAGAAACCTAAACGGCTTTGTATTTACTTTATCTCTTAAGCGTTAATTAAACTTAAACCTAAACCTGAGTTTAAGCCTAAGTCGGAGCCCAAAACAAAAAACAGTACTAACACCGTGGCCTTAACACATACTGGTTCACAAGATATAGACTTTTGTTATTATTGTGTGTTTTACTAATTTCTGTATCGAAATATTCTGTGTATTATTTTGTAAATGAGAAATAGGCCTATGAGACTGAGGGGCTGTGGTGTAGTGGTATGTATGTGGTAAGCATTCTTGTCATCGACGCGAGCGGTCTGGGTTCGATTCCCCCCCCTCCTCTTCCTCTTTTTTATTTGTTTGTTTTTTTTTTATCCTTTTTTTTTTTTTTATGTTGTTTTATTTTTTTTTTTTTTTTTTTGGGGCCGCGGCCGGGGTTTGGGTTTTGGTAAAGGGGGTGGTTTTTGGGTTTTCTTCTTTTGGGGTAAAGAGCCGCTGCAGAGGAGGGTTGTTTGATAATCTTACTGTGTGGTGTATTTTCTTACATTTTTTAAAAAAAAAATTTTGTTATTAGTTGGTTAGTTGTTTTTTTTTTTCCTGCCACATCGTTTATAATCATAATATTTTTAATATCTCTCCTACTGCTTTTTTTGTTATACATAATTTGTTTTTTGTAGTTAAAATGAAGTGAGAAATGGTTTCTGAAATTTCCCGAAACTTTATATTTGTTTTAGTTTCTCCTGTTCGCGAAAAAGGCTTCGACCGCCGGTTATATAGCACCAGGTCTGTGGGCGATGATGACAGAATTTATTGGAGAGTATTGCCCGTAAGTTGATGAAGCTCTGCTATGTAAGGACAAAGAAGATTACTATTGGTTGCTGTTGGACATTCCCGTGAAAGACACTTTCTGAGAGCGGAATTGACGAAAATTTGTTTTTTTTATTCAGATATTTGTAAAAAAACATTATCATGGTAATAATTTTCAACAACGATTTCAGTGTCGGTTTGCCGGCAGAAGTATAAAAAATAGAATCCGTTTAGGGCTATCGATTATAATTTGAAATTTATTGACCTGGAGGAAGTGAGAATATAGCTTTTTGACACTTATGTCTATTTATGGCAGTCATTAGGGGTCTTTTCTGTTATTCCCCACCAATGTGGAATTTGGAAGTTACTGAGCCGATTCGAATAATTTTTGCAGCAATGTACTCCTCAGGACTTCAAAAATGCAAGTTTTAAAATATTTTAAATTTTTCGAAAAAAAATTAAAAATTTTATACAAAATGTGGACTTTTTCATTTTCTGAGATGCGGAAAGTTTTCTAGACACGAAGTTTTGGGTTTTGGATCGCTAAAATTTAAAAAAATTTAAAATTAAAATTTTTTTGAAAATTTTAAAATTTTTAAAAAATCAATTTTTTTAAGTCCATTGGTCAAGAGGAGTCCATTGGTGCAAAAATTATTCAAATCTGCTAAGTAAATTCCAAATTCCGGACTGGTAGGGCAATAAAAAAAGACCCGTCATTAGCTCCTACTCAAAGTGCGAATCTCAAAAACAGTACATAATAGGAGTAAGGTAGTAATAGGGTAGTAGTACCCATTATGTACTCTTGGTCGTATCTAATTGCATATTGACCAAGCCTTTTTGATTTGTGTTGAAGGAAAGTTCAGAGCTCGAAGTTGTGCTGCAATTTACGGGAAACTCGTGGATCGCTGTTGGTTGGAGACCACAAAGTAAGACTTGCCAAGCCATACTTTTAACCGAACGCTAAGTGTTAAAAAAGTTTATAACAAATTTATAATTGAAAATTCGGTAAAATCTCACTGAAAGCTTTGTTGAGTTCAATTGTTACTAAGAATTCTGTTAATTTCAATTTTTTTACATCTAAAGGTTTAATGACATATTTTCAATTTCTTTTGAAAACAGCGAGGCAGTAAAACAGCAAATGTCATTCATTTAACTATACAATAAGTTGTTATAATGACTGATATTATATTGTTTCATTTTTTAGATGTTTTTAAAATATTTCCAGATATCGATTCAAGCTGCCAAGCTTTACCTCAGCTACCCTCAGCGGCCATTCCGGAGCCGTCGGTCACAGCCGAACCGGTAGCCTCAGCGGAACCTATCGCGCCGGTGGCCGAACCGGTACCGGCGGACTCGGGGCCCAGTACTGAGGGGGACATATCGACGGATGCGGGAGAGGTAGGGAATTCTGGTGGATAGGGTTTGTTGGGTTGATCGAATAATCTTTATCATACTGGGCGGGTTACAAAATTGAGTTTGGTTCACAGGTTTTTGTTTAAGTTTTAGGTATTCAGTTTGAACGTGTAAGACTTTCGATCGACCAAATACAGCGTAGCTTTTCGATTTTGTTTAAAAAATGCCACTTTTACCCCCTTTTGCTCAGATTTAAAGCGTTTCATACCCCACTAGTAAAAGCCTATTCACACGAGGGCACATTTTGCTCCATGGCGTACGCCATTGCGCATTGCATGTCGTACGCCATGGCGCATTGCATGGCGCTCGCCATGGCGCGAAAGCGGGCGCACACGCACTTTTGAAATAACACACTACTGTGTGAAATAACGCAGCAGGCAGTGTGAAAATAGAATACTCCCGCTCATGCGCCCTCGTGTGAATAGGCCTAAAGGTTTACTAGATTGTCTACAATTCGCACTTGGCCTGAATATAAAATTAATTTTAAAATATAGACATGGTTTAAACTAACTATATTTTTTGTTAAAAATTATTGTTTTCAACTGTTTTTTATCTTTAGCCGCAAACCCAGACAACGTGGATCGCCCAAGAAACCGAAGCCACAGCAGGTTGGCCTCCGACCACAGAAGTAGTCGATGTTCCTGTTGAAACCGAACCGGCCGCTGAGCCTGAACCTGAACCAGAACCAGCCTACAATACAACGGTCGGGGTCGTGGGAACAACACTTGGAGGCGCGACCACTGTGGGAACCGTGAGAGGAACGACGGGAGGCGCCGCCGTGTCTACTGCTGCTGCAGGACCGACTGCTCAAGGCGTGCCTGGTTAGGATTTTTTCAGATCGGCTAAATGTCGTCTAGATTAGACGAATTTGATTTGAACGACACCAATGAGTTTTTGTTTGTTTTTAGTTTGACTATATTTATTATTTACGTATTACAGGAAGCTTTTTAAGCAAGTCCCATTAAATTAAATTGAACGAAACCCAATCATCAAATTTTACCTTACATTGAATTGAACTGTAAATACCAAAAGGCAACCTTACGGACAAGTTATGAATCAAGTTTTGCTCTCATGTTTCAATGGAAGTTTTTGTTTTTTTTGTTTCGCAGTATTCTGTTTTTTAGATTACTACTATGGTGGCGACGAAGAGTGTGATGCAGAATTTTTTGCCTGTCAAGACAGCGGCTGTATCCCACTGGAATGGGCATGTGACCAGAAAAATGACTGTCTGGACGGGTCGGATGAACGAAATTGCCCACTGGGTGGCCAAGGTACTCATTTTGGAATTTAATAACTCAGTATGGCCGAGTCCTGAGTGTCAATATTCCAGAAGAAATATCAAACGCGGCCACTATTTTGTGGATAAAACGATTTTTAATTCCTGATTTCTGCACACATTTACTGCTGAGTAGCTCCAAAGTCTCTGCAACAGCAAAAAATGATTGAAAAAAATAGAAAAATTGATCGGTTTTGAAGTGAGAAAATATAAAAACTATTCACTCGTATCTTATCTGGGACTCGAACCACAATGCACACGAAGCGAGCATCATAGCACTCGACCACCTGTCCACAGAACTTGAAATTTTACAAAGTTCAGTTATCAGCATAGGAGTTTCAATGTTTTTCCTAGTATCAGAAATAAAACGTCATGTTTTCGCAAAATTGGTTTTCTACATAACAAGCTCAATCTGCGGCAAAAGCTTCAGTAAGTATAAAGCATATACTTTCAAGCACATTGGCCAGAGGCCATCGTAAACCTGTTGGGTCAGCTAAAGTACACTTAGGTACCTAATTCAGTCTTTATAAAAAGCGTAATTTTTGCGGCCACTAAAACTGCAAAATCTCAGTCAAAAGGTTTTCAATTGTGAAGTTTAATGTTAATCCCTATGCTATGTAGCATAGGGATTAACATTAAAATTTTTAAAAAATTTTTACTGACGAATTTTTGTTCCTTCTAAAGAAGGAACTATTGTTTTAAAATTAAATGCACATAGCGTTTAACGCTACTGAGCAGGCTGCATAGCCAGTATGTTTTACGTGTATTTTCAGCTTGGGAGCTGGCTGCTGATATTTGTCTGCGTATATGCAGAAAAATCAATAATCGATGTACACTGCTGTAACAGTGTACTTTTTCAATTTCACCAGCAGCATATAAGAGCCATTAGAAAACACTGCTTATCGCTTCTTGTTCTTAGAGCTGATTTGCTCAGCTCAGATCAAAGTGTCACTTTTGAGCCAAATGGCTCGTGCAGCGGGATGCTTATCATCCTGCAGCACTTTTTTGTAAGTACTACGTATTTAGATTAAGTAAGAATAGGAGCTAGTTAGTAGTTATAAAGTAGAGTAAGATATATACGAAGTATAGCTTACGGTAACTAGCTATGGAATAGAGAACCAATTCATTTAAACCTGAAAGGTAGACACCGGGGAAGGAATCTTGCCCCTTTTGGGGCCTACTTGTTATTTTAACTTGTTCTATCTCTGTGTCACTTTAGAAGCAACACTGTATTGTTTTTCGAACAGAAGTTCAAGTTCTACTTGATGTCAAAGCATAAACTTTCAGGAATCTCTGTGGTTGAGTGGTTAGTGTGTTAGTTTTCTAACCAAGAGGTGACTGCTTCGATTCCTAGTGCTACATTCTTTTGTTAATTTTTGCATTTTCTACTGCCACTAATAATGTTCTGTAAGAAGACGAGACAGTGAAAATGCATTTGGTAGTGACGGATGCAAATCGACGGTAGAAGACGTGTAAAACACACCCCGCACATGAACACTTTAACGCTAGCACAGTGTTAGGTTTCCAGAATCAAAATTAAAGACCTGTTGGGCTGTGGCCCAACAGGAATAAAGCCGATCAAAATTGGCAGGGACTGAAAGAAAAATGTGACAATATTAACCAATGGTAAATTCATAGTTGCTATGCAGATATTGCTGCACGGTACAATTATGAAATTTATCTGCATCCGCAGCCAGCGGTGGTTAGCTCGGTTAGTGGAGCCTCCGGTTGGTAATCGGAAGGTCGAGCGTTCAAATCCTCACCACCTATGTAATTTTGCGTTTCATGAATTAACGTTGCAAAAGTTGAGTAGTCTGTGAAAAGAGACCCAATGTTAAATAACCCGGGAAATTTGACCTACCTAAAATTATGTAGGATTCAGCAAATCTGAATACAGTATATACGCGGAGGGGGCCGCCTAAAAAACAAAACATGCGATTCCATTACGAAAAGAACAAACTGCAAGCATCAAGAGTATAGAGAGTAGTCACAAAACTTCACGCCACCTGTTTTGTGTTAGGGTTCAGCAATTTTTGGTCGGATTTTAGATGCTTATGATTTTGCAAGGTCAAAGATCAGTTTATGTTTTCAGACACCTCCATTGACGGCAGCGCCAGTGACGTGGTTTCCAGTCTGCCGGTGGTAGAGCTGTGCCCCGAGGGGATGTTCAAGTGCGCCCAGGGGGGCTGTATCCCCATGGCGTGGCACTGTGACGGAAACGACGATTGTGGGGATTTGTCCGATGAGGCGGAGTGCTCACAAGGTCTGTGAAAAAGCTGGGTGGATGGTTTTTTGTGGCTAATTCTTCACTTTTGCCATATCTTTCTTGACCGCTAATGCTAAGTTTCTGAACCTCCTGTTATGAATAATTTTGCATCAGAAAGCGATTTTTTTGTGAATGTTGTGAACTGTAATGTCTGGTTAAAACAGAATTTATATATTATTAGGTTTGAATTTAAAATCATGAACCGTTCAGCACTTAATACCAGTGCTTATTTTAATACCATGTAATTTGAAACCTGCTGCTTGAATATTAAAATAGAAATAAGAAATATGAGCTTGGTTTTCTTCGCTGCCACTAATCCTAATCCTAAGCTTTGCAATAAGTATTTTTGCTTTTGGAACAATCGTTATTTACGAGATTTCGCTAAGCTCTCGCTGCAGTTTTGCTTGAAACCTAGCAATAACAGATCGGCTTTTCTGAATTCATGTGCTAAAAGCAACTACTAAATATGCATGCTCAAATAAACTGTATTTTCAGAATGGTTCATACTTGGCCTATTTTGTGCTTGCCTCTTGCGAATGAAAATATTGAGCTCAGTTTTATAAAAAGTTTTAGTTCGCCATTTTTTTTGGTTGTCTGGTTCTTTAAGGCCACAGAGACAACGACAAAAGGCAAATTTTTGTCATAAAAAATTATGAAAAAAAAGTCATGAACAATACAGAATTTTTGGCCATACTTTTGCCTTTGAGCAAACATTGACTTTATTATTTTGTGAAAAAAATTTACTGCATATTATTAAACCAAATAGGTTTTCGAACTTTCTTGAGTGGAAAAACGATATGCATAAGGATATATAAGAGTATAAATAAGAGTATAAATATAGACTTTCAGACGAAGTTATTCAAAGAACGGTTCATATTTTTTCTTTTTCTTGTCCTTGTCCTTATCGTTTTGTCCTCAAGCAATTTCAATACCAGCTCGCCGATTTCACCCACTTATTGCTTAAAAAATGGATCCTAAAATAAACTCCATCTATGTGCAGGAAAGCCTACGCTTATCATAACACAAAAATTTGTCCTCGTCTATGACCTGTGTCCTTAAGGACAAGTATGAACCGGCCTTTAGTCAGACAATTCCAGTTTGATATTTCGGACAAATATGAACCTCGCTGAAAGCTTTAGCTTTGACAGAAACTAGCTTCAGCACTTCTTAATCCTGGATTCCCTTTCAGATTCCCTCAGTCTGAATCTGACCTCTGGAGCGTCTCTGATTACAATTGGAGTGCCTGAATTTCCCTTCTCTGGCGGTCCCGACGAACTGAATATTCTGTTCAATACCTCAGGTCGGGGGGAGGATGGGTTGCCAGTGTTTCTAACGGACGGTGCCGTGACCCCCCCTTATCCGGACGCCACGGGGTCAGTGCTGATATTCCCCAACCCCCCCGGGACTGATTCCAACGGAACCTTAATCGCGGGGGAGGGCGTGGTATCGGTTGACTTTTTGACCCCCGAAAATGTCGCTCTGATTCCCGCCGGTCCCCCTCCAGAAGATCACCCCGTGGTTGTTACCATACTTAACCAAACGGACTATTCTGAAGTAGAGGATGTAACGGAAACGGAATTAATAAGTACCTCTGAAGCGCCGCCCTCTATTGGTTGGTTTGATTTAGTATTTCATATTTAAAAATTAAGTTTACAAATTTTGTCCAATTTAGTTTTAAATTTTGTCCAATTTATTATTTTTACTCTAACTTTTCACTAACTTTCACTAACTCATTGCACGTGCGAGCACCTGCACCGATTATTACGCATATTTTTTGTGGCATAAGACAAAATATGTTTTTTGGATCTCTTTTTTATAATGTTTAAACTAAATAAAGTAACGAAATTGTATCAGATCAGCTTCAGAAAGTCACCACACGAGTTAGATTATTTTATTTCCGTATGCATCTCCTTAGCTCCTACTTACCATAAGAGACATCGATAGCGCCCGACTTTAGAGTAGGACTGACTATGCCTTGTCACTGAACTACTACCCTGACTGTTTTCCATATTTTAAACGTAATAAAATTGTATTTAATTTCGGAAGCCTAATACACGTGAAAAATCTTTTAAATATTGAAAGGCGAATGCTCCGTTTGAGTAGACAGCTTTAAAAGGTACGTACCCTTGACGTCAAAATTTTTTGCATAACTACTTATTCTGATTGGTATTTTTCGATTAATTTTACGTTAATTTTGGACGATGTATTGAGGAAGTGTTCAAACCCTGTTGTCATCCTCTAGCAAGAGCACACTAGTACTTCCTAGCATGTATTACGCTTGACTGTGGACTATTTCAGCCTTCTAGCAAGAGCACACATTTAGTGGTTCCTCGCATGTACTCTTGACGGTTGGCTGTTTCAATCCTCTAGCAAGAGCACATATTTAGTCGTTCCTAGCATCTACTCTTGACGATGGGCTATTTCAGAAGTGACCGGCGAGGACTGTTTCGGTGAGTTCCGTTGGCCCCCTGGCTGCGTCAGTGCCGTGGACGCCGACTACCCTTGCTCTTATCGCCTCGGCTGGAACTACCTGGCAGCCAGCGATGAAATTGAGTTCAATTTGGAGGCCAAAGGTCCCAATAACTGGTGGACCGGCGTGGGGTTCTCCAAGACGGGTTCTATGGTACGGATGGTTTACATTCCACTGATTTTCTAGGGTGGTTGTCAGTAAGCAAAAGTCTGTTGACGACCGTTACAGCGGACAGATTTGAATGACGGGTTTTTGATTTTTTACGAATAAGAGCTAGGCTAGATTGATACTTATTGCCGTATGTCCGCATAGCCGGCAGAATTACTATATAGTTACGCCACTAATAGATCTGTATATAAGATCTGATTATTGAGTGATTTTTTCTTAATTTTCTGAGCGGACATATACGGCTGTAAGTATGAATAGAGCCTTCGAGATATCGAATTATGGAACTACAAAACTTTTCTAGATTTGATAGTAATTGCTTCGTTTTCTTTTAGTCGGATGCGGACATGGTGATAGTAACCAACAGCAATGAAAACGCAGCAAAAGTGGATATCATTGATGGGTTTGTTTTTAATGTTTATTTTTTTATTTCATTGGACATATTAGAAATGGTTAGATTAGAAATAAATGGTTAAATTAGAAACAAATGATTTCTAAAGAGCCATTCCTGTGCCGAACTAAGCGAATTATTTTAGCTCGATGATTAATGACGATAATTTTGAAAATTTATAAAAAGGTTGGTTGAGATTTTGATTTACAGATTTTGCCTGTCGCAAATTAAAAATTACACTTATAAATTTGTCCTTGTCTCTATTTATGTGTCTTCAGCGCAAGCCCTTTTTAATTTTTGAACTTTTTGTTTGTTAGTTTTTCAAGGCTTTGTTTGTTTGTTGTTACATGTCTTTTCTGCTTTCAGTCACTCGAAAGGCTACACTCGACCTATCCGGGATTCGGTTCAGAACGTGACATTCCAGGGGGGCTCTCACGTGGGGGGCGTGATCCGGGCTGGTTTTCTAAAACCCAGAGAAACTGGGGACAGGGCTGATGTTCAGGTTGGTCGTTTGACTAAGTAGCGGTTGGTTGCCTAAGTGTTGGTTGTTTAAGTTGTGGTTGCCTAAGTGGTAGTTGGCTAAGTGTTGGTTACCTAAGTGGTGGTTGCCTAAGTGTTGGTTGCCTAAGTTGTGGTTGCCTAAGTGTTCTTTGCCTAAGTTGTGGTTGCCTATGTGTTAGTTGCCTAAGTGTTGGTTGTCTAAGTGTTGGTTGTCTAAGTGGTGGTTGCCCAAGTGTTGGTTGCCTAAGCAGTGGTTGCCTAAGTGTTGGTTGCCTAAGTGGTGGTTGCCTACGTGGTGGTTGCACAAGTTGTGGTTGCCTAAGTGTTGGTTGCCTAAATGGTGGTTGCCTAAGTGTTGGTGTCTAAGTGTTGGTTGCCTAAGTTGTGGTTGCTTAAGTGTTGGTTGCCTAAGTTGTAGTTGCCTAAGCCATGCCTATCGGAAGCATGAGAATGATGTGATTCCGTCTAGTGAAAAAATACCACAGTGTAAATCATAATATCAAAATATTTTGTTTTTTCGTTTTCATATTTTGGTGTGTATAGACTAATCAGTTTGTATATGTTTCAGTTTACCGATACGGAGTGTTTCTACTTCCTGTTCCCCGTGGTGGGCGGTCGCTACTCCAGCGGGCAGTTGCAGAAGCATGAGGAAATCCCCCTAGTTTCCAAACATCCCATTTGCATACGATCCTGTGCGCACCAGCTCACACCGCCACGTAAGATGGATTTAAGGTGGTAGGGTCGCCAAAGCAGTTTGGTCATAGGCTGCAAAATGAGAACTTTTTGCTTTGAAATTGATCGTTCACTGAGAAACTAGTGAAATGCTATATGGTGTCAAATATATACTGCCAGACACTAGACTACCAATATCTGTCAATCTTTTTAACCAATCACCATTTGTGAGCCAGACATCACACAATAGAGACATAAAAGTTCAAAAAATTAAGCCAGATATCAGATTGGCCAGCTTGTGAAGTACATGTAATGTTTTTACGCACATTTTTTTGCCACAAATAAGAAAAATGAAAAATGAAGGTTCGTTTTTCTTTTGATTTCAAAATAAGTGTCTAAATTTTTTACAATTTATCATTATTGCTGTGAGTACTTTACAGGTTACGCACAGTTTCACAGTTCAAACACGTATTACTCCGCAACCACTCAAGCAATTTGCACTAAATTTTGTGTGCATAAACGAAAGCATTTGTGCTTTTACTTTGTAAAAAGAATTACGTAAAGAATTGTGAATCTAAACAAAAATTTTTTAATTGTGACGAAATTATCGAATGTGAATAGGTTTTCAAAACGTCATTTTTCCCACTTTGCGACTTCACTGCTAACTGTATACTGCATTAGTTTTGCTGAAACTTGGGAAAAATATTTGCCTTGAAACATATTTTTAGAATATATAAAGAACAATGACCTATCTTTCACCGAAAAAGTTTTATAGTCGCGCAAAATCGACTGCTTTCGCGACACTACCCCCTTAAGATGAATATTGCTGTAGAAGCGTTTCTTCAAAATAGTGGAGTTGCTTGATATATCGCTAAATGCATTAAAAACCTTAAAACAATAAAAGCTTAAAACTATAAAACCTTAAAACCTTTTAAAACGAAAGCGGCAGTGTGAACCAATCCCAAGCATTATTAAACTACTACCTAGTAAACTTTTACCATTACTAAATAAAGTCTGACAAAAAATTGATGCGCCACTTACTTGCTTTAGTGGCATGACTTCTGCGACTACTTGCTGTACTCTTGATAGTCGAAATCTATGTTTTTCGTAACGAAATCACATGTTTCGTTTTCTCAAGTAGTGTAACTATTTTTTGTCAGACTTTAGTACAAAACTTGTAGGTACTGATATTTTCAGCCGCCTACAATTGTCAGAAAGAGTACAAGTTCCCCGCCGGCTGTATTCCGCCCGACTGCGACTACCAAGCCCTCTGGCAATTCGACACCACCTCCGAAGACCTGACATTCCAAATCTCAGCAAGGGGGTTGGGACGATGGACCGGCATTGGTTTCTCCAAGGATGGAAATATGGTAACATTAGCGATGGTTCATATTTTGTTGTTAAGCGTCGATTCATACTTACGGCCATTAATAGTGCATTAGTTGGTGGCATGATTTTTCTCGCAATTTTGTCGGCTGAATGGACATGACGGCTGTAAGCATGAATCGATAGTTGAATTTGCTGGAAAGTTTTCACCTAACTTGGGCACAAAGTTACTGTAGCACGTAGCAATTATATACTTTTAAAATTTTATTAAATATATGCGTGCATATTTTGGTTTTCATGTATCTGTTTGTATATATTCTATTTTAAATTTAAAAACATGCAATGTTAAAACCGAGCTAGTACATAGTTTGAAAGGTTTGAATGTTAGTCTAAATGTTTGAAATACACAACAATAATTCGGTGTTTGATTTAATTATTGTTTTTTTGCATGTTATAATAATATTTTTTGTATGTATTATATATTATATGATGTTTTTTGTCACTGTTTTAGACCAACAGCGATGTAATTGTGGGCTGGATTCACGGAGATCGACCATACGTTACTGATCGGTAATACTACTGCTTTTTAATTTTTATTTTTTATTTTATTTTAATTATTTTTGTATTAATTGGTTTTATCGATTACATGACCTTACAAAACCAAAATATGCTGATTTAGATACGCCTATGGGAAGCATCAACCCGCGATCGATGCTAACCAAGATATTGCCAATATTGGTGGCCAAATCGATGGAGACATTCAGACTATCTGGTTCAATAGGTGGGTCGTACAAAGAGTACATAATAATGTAGTCTATGTTGATGTAAAAAAGTCAGATACAATTATATACTCTTGGTAGCGGTAGTAGTGCTAGGTAGCAAGTGAAATTGCAAGAGCACATAATAGTGTCTTACTGTTTTCAGCTGTAGTAAAGAACTACAGACTAATATGTACACTTGGTAATGATAGTGGTAGCATTTGTGTGGCTGTATTGTCCCCTCACAATTGTTATCTACTTATGACTTTGTGTAAAATGTTATCTTGGATTAGTATAGAATATAAATGTTAACCTTTTTGTAAATGGGACTTATAATAGCTGTGCGGTATTTAGCACTGATATTTTAGTTAGTTTGAACTTACACAGCTGAAAACATAAAAAATCTGATTAAAGCGTGAAAAACAATAGTCTGTAAAACTAAGGTATGTAAAACATATCAAGGCAGCTGTTAATTTATGTCTTAAAATTATTATTAGTTTATTTATGTATTTAATAAACTATTTATATTATTTCAGGAAAGTAATCACACCCGATAAACGCGAAGATTTATCACTACTGGACTGTTTGTACTTCATGTTCCCGGTTGGCGGGGGTCGGGTTCTAGCCCGTACCTCGCAAGAGTTCAGCAACAAAAAGACTGCAATCGGTTACCACGATTTCTACGTGCCTAAAGTGTCCAAAAATCCTATTTGCATTTGTACTGGTATGTTTGTGTACAATTGAGGGTTTTTCTGCATTATTAAAATCAGGAATATATACTACATGCTAAAAAAGTTGGTCAAATACGACTGTCAACAAAGAAAAAAAGAAAATGTTTGCCGAACAACTCATGGTCGAAAACGACCCAGTGGGATTCGAAACGCCAATCTCTTTATCTGTAAACCAGCGCTCTCCCCGTCGCACCTACTGGACCTATGTTGAGCTACCGTTAATTATTTAAAATGGCAACTCTACATATCTTACTTCACACAACAGTGTTCGCGTTCTTTTGTTTGTGTCGAAGCTTAATTCATTCTATTTTTAAACCAAGAGTATTTATAGTTGTCACATGACGTGTGAATGTTTAAGGTCTAATTTATAGTGAGATACGAGACCTTAGCTTCCGATTTTTTTCAAGCAGTGCACAGGAAAACACACACTAAAATGGTACAGATACGGTCTTTTTTTCAATTGTCATTCCTTTCGATTTGGTTTTCCTTTAGTTTTCTTTCATTTCAGTTTTACTTTTCGTTTTCCTTTTCCTCAATACCTCAAATACGGACAACTTGTCAAGATTAATTTGGGAAATTTCAGTGAGGTCGAAGAAAAAATTCGTAGCAGCTGAGGTCACGGCATCTGCACTCTCCGCACTTTGCATTTGCAAGGAGGTACACTGTATGTAGCCACACTCGTGCATTTTATTATCTGTTAGTATTTTTTATTATTCGTTTTATTTTTTACGCACTTGTTAAATTACATACCAGATTTTTTTCAGAAGATGGCCAACCACTGATCAGTCGTCGCAAACGCCAAACCGACGATGCTTACGAACTCAGGCCTGATGTCGAACCTCCGCCCACTTTTGGAGGTATGAAGTTACATGGATGTTGTTTTTAGTTCTCAAATCAAAAGTAAAAGTCAAAAATTTGATTGGTTATGAAACTTTTGAAATTATTTTGCTATAAATTTGCACAGTTTGTGCTTAAATACGCAAATTAGCTTCTAACTTTGTTTTACCTATCCAAAATTTTGTTTGCATTATAGTGCCGACCAAAATTGGTTGCTACAGACTTCGAAGTCAAATTAGAGTCGAAGTTTCTCGATTGTAAAGTCAAAGTGCATAGGACTCCTTAGTCAAGTGACTCCGACTCGTTCTGAGTCCGGGCTGTAGCAAGTCATTTTGGTCGGCAATGTAACTAAATGTTTACTGCTGCAATACCGCCCCGCTATACAAATATTAACGTCGAGAGATTGAATATTTATTTAACTTGCATATTTTATCTAATTTGATTAGTTTAATTATTTAGGCTCTAGTGTGCCAGAACCCGAACCTGAACCAGAAGTATCACCTGCGGCTGAGCCAGAGCCAGAGCCAGAATCCCATCCCGAGCCTGAACCCGAACCTGTACCAGAAGGCGAACCCGAACCTGAACCTGAAGGGGAGCCTTTGCCTGGTTAGTTTCTAACGTAATTACAAGTAGAAACGGGGAAATTATATCATCATGTAATAATAATAACAACTTAATGCTGGGGTATGCCGCCTTTAGAATAACCAAATACAGCCGGTAATTCGTGTATTTATTATTTTTAATCTATTAACTTCATTTATATATTTATTACCAGTTTGGAGATTTCGCTCCTCATTTGAATATTTTACCCCTTATTTGCATATTTCACTCCTCATTATTATTTTTTACACTCTCCTGTATATGTTACTTCTACGTTGCATATTTCACCCATTATTTTGCATATTTCACTCGTCCTTTGCATATTTCACCCCTTATTTGCGTATTTTATCCTTTCTTTTACATAGTTCACCCCTTATTTATATAGATATCTTATCCCGATTTTGCATATTTTACCCTTCGTATGCCTATCTTCCAGTTTTGATTAGCATATTTAATTCCCTGATTTGCATATTTCACCCCTCCTTTGCAGACCATTTTTCATTATTACGCGGCGGCCTCAGCCGCCGCGTATATACTATAGTGCAATCGCCTGCCATGATTGCATGTGCGTCTGTTGTAAAACTGCTGGCAGGTCACTAAATAACATAGCTTGTGTGGGTGTGTGTGTAAGATCGTGTATGTATGTACGTACGTAAGTAGTTAACGACGGCGCACCGTTAGCGACCGCCAAGTACACTGATTGTAATGTTGCAACTGAACCTGTTGCAACAGTGTTTCGTAGACTGGATATTAGCGCGTCGTTATCACGAGTTACTGTAGGTGGCGTTGGCAATCATGGCAGCGGACGGCATTGTCTGTGTTCGCGGAATTTCAAAAACCCTGCTTGAAATAATGTCCTTGACTCCTACGTAATACGTATGGAATAATGGACCCAGCGGCAGGCAGTTTTTCTGATTTTGGATTATTTGCAAATTATACTATGAAGATTCGGGGCCAAGAATCATCTTGAATGCACGTCACTCACCTAAAAATTCACGTCACTCATGGGGCACCTAAGAATTCAGGTTTCTAGACTCGGAGTCTACATTGTGTGTCTATTCTATAGAGTTAAATTGGTTTTCTAGAGTATCGATAACGTCAAACTTTATACACAGCATCGTCAAAGGGATAGGCATTCACTTACTGTGACATTCTGGCACTTGACTTTGCCGGATAATTTACGAACGCACCGCGCGAGTGAACGTCACCCATTTACTCGAATTCGACTCAATCTTTTTGACTAGAACTGCTGAGCTCTGGGTATAAATACGACTAAAGTTACTGACGATTGACACTTTTTTCTGAACTGAACATTTTCAACTGTTGATGCTCTCATAATTGGCCAGAAATTGACATTAAGAGAGACAGTCGGCGTTTAGATGTTGCTTTGATAAATATTGGTGCCGCGTTTTATAGGTATTCGAAGAATATCCTCAGCGCTGCAAGCAACTCGCACCAAAGTCTATCCAAAAAAATTTAACTTTACTCGCAAAGCGTGCTTGTTTTGTATATTATTCTTGTCTTAGCTTGCATATTGCACCCTGCACTCGCATATTTCTTCCCTCATTTGCATATTTCACGCCTCATTTGCATATTGCAGGCGTGCTGCACCCCATGGACTGCATGGACATCGTGGTGGGCAGTGCCATTGGCGATCTATCTCGCGTTGGCGACTATTACACCATCAGCCGGGCCACTCCGCGCCTAGACTCCTTTTACGGAGGAATGGACAGTCTCACGGCAGCTGTGGGCTATGAGGTCGACGGAGTCACCACCATTATATTTAGACGGCCGTTGCAAGGTTAGAAAATGGAGAACGTTTGCGTAAACTTGGTTGAATGTGGCTAATTCTTCAAATTTATTCATTATTAACACGGCACTGCATATAAAGCGTAACATAGTGCGAGCCAGAGTTCAACATAACTACTTGAGTCTGCGACACTGCCCAAGTTTATCGTGCTATTTATTTTCAAGTAATACAACCTTAAATCGAATCAGAAGAATCCAACTCGAATTAAGTAGTCGTAGTGATTGATTGCATAGGTTTTCTGGCAAAAGTTGCCTCCGCCGTTGATTGACCAAAAAATAGCGAATTTTTAGCACTCTTTTAGTCCTCCCAGCCCCCTCTTATACATGCTGATTACCCATTAGTTTATAACTGTTTCTCGTTTCAGCGGAAGACAAGGCAGACCACAGTATCGGCGTGGGCAACATGACAGTGATCTGGGCTAAGGGGCAGACACCAAACCAATACGTCCACAACCCCCCCTCGGGTCTGGAGGGGGCACCCAACGACGCCAACCCTTTCTACGTTCCGGGCGTACTCAAGTATCACGGATTCAAGAACAGAGGCGTGCTTACGCTGGACTTTTATGGTACTTGAGTGCTTGGGTCGAGTTTTGTAGAACCTAGACGTCACGTTCGAAGTACATATAGTGCCCTCTAATTAGGGTATTAATAGTAGGAGTAGAATAATCACTGACAGGTTCAGAGTAGTTTAAGTTGTCGCGGTGGTCTACAAGTTCTGGAGATGAGTGGACCTTATAGGTTTTTTTATTTTTATTGCTCTATCTTGGACGTTTTTCATTTTTTTGTCAACTCTTACTTTACATATATACCTACATATGTAGGTATTTGCATTCAATAAAATGATTCAATTATATGTAGTTTAATTATCTAGTAGTTTATATTGAGTTTATAATCAGTCGATATACTTACGTATAGCTGCAGACCAGTGGCTCAACTTATAAGTAATACAAGAGTAGTGCGTCTAGTTTAGACTAGTTAGACTCGCTAGATCCACAACGCGAGGTCACATATTTATTTGTTGTTGTTTCATAACTTCCGTACCACACTTTCTTTCAAAAGTTCTGCTTATTTTCAGAGCCCCCGGCCCCCGTGGAATACCCAGAGGAGTGCGTTGGTTCGTTCTCCGACGGCGTCTCCTACACAGCCAGCTGGGTTCGCAAGGGCTCGGATGTGGTGTTCACCATTGAGTCCAAGATCACCTCTGACCAGTGGACTGGCATTGGGTTCTCTCCCACCGGCACTATGGTAGGGCATTGGGCTTGTAATGGATATTGTAACTCGATTCAGTGTTACCATAAAGTGCAATAACCAGACTTATACTGCACGCTTCACGGCACAGTGCACAGCCAGAGTTGGAATCTAATGACAAGTCAGTTATAGCACTGGTGGTTGTGCTAAACGTAATTGATACACATGTGTGAAACCCTCGTGCAAGTGTACTCGGAGTTTTACAGAAATATGCGTATAAATTACTTATAGCACGCCAACCAGTGCCATAAACCATACCTGCACAGCATCAAGAGTACGATGACAGATTTGACTAAGGCGTCAATTATTGTGCAAGCGATATCTTGTGATTGTGGCGAAGGCACTGAACATGAGTTAAAGGGACAATTTATAGGTTCAGTCTTTAATGGGGATGGGGGGGTTTTTCGGGTAAGACATGATATTATTTTTTATGATCGACTATTAACAAAAATCAGTTTCCAATCTTATTTCTGTCACCAATTTTAGGACGATGCTGATTTCATCATCGCTAGAATCGATGAAGCTGGATTGGCTCAAATTTTTGACAGGTTTGTAAGCTATGTTTTCAAATGGGTTTCAAAGCAACTGTAGGCATTTATTTTTTAATGAGATAAAATTTATTCATTGGTAATGTCAGCTATTTTTGTATGTGATAGTAAATCCGTAAGAAATTATTATCTAAAATAAAGTGGCGCAACCTTTTTTGTCAGACTTTAGTTACATAGTTAGTTTACTCACTGAAGTCATTCATTGTAATTCTTTTGTTATTTTTTGCTGTTAATCAATTTTTGGTTGTTTTTGACCGTCCAAAAAGAGTATGGGTCAAATGATTCACTAGGAACTGTGAAAAACGAGTTCATTTAAGCTCGACTGAGCATTTTGAAAATCATAAAACGCTATTCCAAACTTATGAACTTCGCTTTTAGCTTTCACCACAATGATTTTTACTAAACGTAAAAATATTTTTTACTAAATAGACTCAAATACACACACTCATGATAAACGCTGACTTCATTAACTTTTCTAAACTTTTTGGAAGTTTGGGAATGGGTTTGAAAAAAACATTTTCAAAAAGCTGCCGGCTTGGTAAACAACCTCGTTTTGTCCGATATCTTTCCGTATTTTCCGACAGAGTAGTCCGTAAAAGTCCGTTTAAATCAGTAAAGCGCTATGTTTGAACTTGCACCTTTTCCGTCTCACTCCGACTGCTCAAAATAGTGGAGTATCTTAAAACGGGTGATGGGAGAAGAAAAAATGCCTAAACCTAAGCCTAAGCCTGAAGCCGTAAAAAATGTTTTTTAGACACAGCATTGGATACGCCCCTCCGCCTGTGGACGCGAGCCAGGACATTTTCAATCTGGACGGAACTTATCAGGACGGCGTATTCCGATTCACCTTCAGTCGATCCATTTATGCAAATGACATTCCCTTTGACGTGGCCTTAGATAGCTGTGTCTATTTCTTGTATCCTATTTCTGGTAGGATAGTCTATTTAGTTGTGAAATTTTGAGCATATATATTTAGAGTGTTTATGTAGAGCGATAGATTTAGATTTTGTTTTGGTGGGTGGTTTTTATTGGTTTTTTTTTGGTTGTGGTTTTTTTTTTTTTTTTGTGTTTGGGGGGGGGTTTTCTGGGGGGGGCGGGCGGTTTTTCCCCATGTTGGCTTTTGGTGTTTTGTGAGCGATGATTTGTTTTTGACTAAGTTCTCGATTATCGAAGCGTCATGCTTGTCCTTAAGTATATGGAGACATGGACTAGAACAAATTTAGGTCATCTTTTGGAAACTTTCGACGCAGTTAGTTTGGTAAGGTTTTTGCATACGAAATTTAATTCACCATAACTTTGTTCGTGCAAAAAAAGCCACATTTGGCAGTTCAGTTTTGTTATAAACGCTTGGCGCTAAACGGCAAGGCCAAGAATAAGGCCCTATGTGCTTTGCTTAATTCACAGCCGGTTTATACTCGTCCTTAAGCCTGTCCCTTTTGTTTTGTCCTTAATAGTCAAAAAACTGCCTCAATAAATGAGCCAAAGTTTGGCATACAAATTGAAAAGGTCAGTTTGTGTGCTGAAACGTAGATCAAACGAATTATTCAATCAATGCTTCACATCAGCTGACCAAAAATTGGCCTTGTCCCTATCCGTTTGTCTTTAAGGACAAGTATGAACCGGCTTGTGCCTACAATTTTAAAATTATGAGAAGGAACACGTTTTAATAATTTCACCCCCGACAACAATCATATTTCAGGAGGCCCCTCAGGCTATTCTGGCAACATTGGCAAACACCTTTTACCCCCCATGACCTCCAAGACCAAAATCTGCCTGCTGGAGTGCCCCAAAACCACGGTGGCTCCCGGTCCCGAACACCCACAGGCGGAGCCAGAGCCTACCCCCACCACAGCGGTGACAAAGACCAAGCCAACCAAACCTGAACAGCCTGAAGTGAAGATTGCTAAGCCTGGCGATGGTCAGTTGTGGTGGTTTTGGGAATATTAGACAGTTTGAATGGAAAAAGGTCAAAAGGGCATAAAGGCATAAGGTCATAAGGTCATAACATCTTAAGGTCATAAGGTCACGATATACCAGCCCAACATAAGAAGCGATCTGAGAAATTTACCAATCAAATTGCAGCATTTATTTTCATTTTTATTTTACGTATTTTCTGTTTCTTTGTTTAGTTAGACGATTATTTGCCAAATTATATGGATATGTTTACGTCTTGCATGTACGGATTGGATTTTTGTTGAACCTAACGAAACTCGTTCAATACATTATTTGAGCAGACTCCTATTTAGCTCATTAACAGTAAAAAAAACAAATTGCTAGGTGTTTTTTTCAGTGCTGCGGCAGAGTGCCAGTCAGGAGTTCCGTCTCCGAATCCGCCTGCCTCAGGAGCAATGGTCGGACGAACTTACGGACCACCAGTCCGACCGATACGCCATACTGTCTGCGACGCTGACAGACGCGGTTAGTTGATGCTACGGCTCAAACTTGACAATATAAAACTTCCAATATGGAGTCAATCGATGCTGCATTAACTTGCGCTAAGGCAAGACCCAATCAATCGATGCTTGCATGCCAAGCTTAGTCCAAATCAGTTTATGTTTGCGTTTCAATTTCAAGTTTAAAATTTTAAATTAATATATGCTGTGCGAGTTTGATGCGCTTAGAAAACAAAAATATGCTTAATTGGTTGTTTATGTCAAAAGTCAAAACTTTCTTTCCTTTTATCTTCCCCAACGGGTAGTGCTGTCTCTTCAAAGGAAATTTTAAGTTGAGTTATCTTTCTACTGTAGCGAGCTTAAAGCGGCTTCATTAGAGTCTTCGTTTGACAGATTTATAAATTTTATAAGTTCAATTTTTTATGGGTCAGTATTTTGCTAGCTCTCTGTAATATCTTAAATAATTTTGATTGAATATAATAGTTAAAAAAGCCCCTCAACATAGACTAATAGATAAAAGGCTTGAAATATACTAAAATCAAAATGAAAGTCTGAAAACGTCAACTTGAAAATAAATTAGACAAGCAATTCATGTTTATTTTGCGTTTTCACTAGTTTTTTTTAAAATCATCTCAAAAGTATTTTTCAGTTTATTTATTTGTTCAGTTAGCTCAATGCTATTTGCTAGATTTTGATAGTTTTCAGTCACTAAGTGTACATAAGTTGGTTTTGTTAATCCATTTACGAAAAAAAATAAGCTTGGTAGCACAAAAGTTTTTTGTTGGCTGTGACTGCTTGCTGCGATTGCAATGCAGATTACTACATTAATAGAATACTGGTGTGGAGTAAGATACAGTAGTTAGGGAAGTTAACGCGGCAATTTTCAACAAAAAAATAATTCCAATTCCACAGCTTTGAAATTTCCAATTTTATAATAAAATTCAAAAAATTTGAATCAAACCGCTCATTTCAACGACGATGATTCAAACGGACAGTTGAAAAAAATAAATTTGGCTGTTTTTTCAACGGCTGTTTAGTGACGTTTTTAAAATTTTATTTTATAGAAATTTTATTTATCAGTTCTAATATTCTGCAGTAAATTTTGGTCAAATCTCTGTGAATCGTTAGTGCATTAAATTGAATTTAATACTTACGACTTTTGCTCCCACCAAAAGCACATAATAGCTACTATGTAAAATGCAGAGTTACTAGAGGTAGTTGGATTTTCCATTATAAACTGTTTTTAAGTTTTTCTAAAGTTGAAGGTTAAATTTAGGCCAGTGTTTATTTTAGTCGGCTTTTAACAAAAGTCGTGTTACACTCCATGTTTCTGGGTCAAATAGGTGCTAAAGCTATTTGAAAAGTTAACTTTGCCACTGAAACTGAATTACATTTGATGCAAATTGCAATATTTCCCTTGTACTGCACCTTGCTTTTGAGTTTAGCTATAGTTGAACTGAAAGTGACAATATTAGTTTCTATAGGTTTACTTTTGTAGGGGGTTTAAATTCTATGCTAATTTACTGTCGTTACATATATGCTTCTTGTACGTAAGGCTTCTGTGTATATTTTTTGTGTGTTGTTAATCAGTCTTAATTTTTTTAGCTGAGCACAGTTTTTTACTAGTTTTTAAAAAATGGTCAGTATTTTCGCGTGAATCTTTCGGTACTCGTGTCTACGAAAAAACTCAGCTTTAATTTTTTCAAAAAGTAAACCTTTCGGTATTTATACAGTATTTAGCGCTAATAGATTCGTAGTACAATTGTTCAGTTTAAAATGTATTGTTCGGGATAGCTTTTTGGGATTTTTAGTATCTGTGCTTTCGACAGTAACGGCACTTTCGATGTCACATATTATTTTTTGCCAAAAATACAAAATGCGTTACTGTGACAAAATTTGACATAGGTCAATTTGTTACTTATAAAGAAGTATTGCATCTATTCTAATGGTATATACATACTATTCTATCTAGTCGTTGATTTATACATGCATTATATGCTTAAATATATTATTTAAAAAAAAGAAAATTACAGATTTACTATTTTATTGTTTTTTAGTTGAAACAGTTGTTCGCAGACGCTGGGTTTAGAGGTCTACAAGGTGTCCGTGTTATCCAATACAAGTGAGTTAATAAGATGTATAAACTTTAAAGTATACCAGGTGCCATGAAAAAATGTTTTTTTTGGAATTTTCCTTAGATTACATCCGATTATAGCTGTCAATTGTGCTAAAGTCTGACCAAAAGTATTGAAAAGTAAGAAAATACAAGTGATATGACTTTAGCCGCTACTCGCCACACATGTACTGTATAGCTGAAATTAGTTCTTTTCTTAATGAATCATATTTTTTTGTCTCAGTTTTCACCATTTTTGGTCAGACCTTAGTTGACCCTTTTAACCCTTTCATGCCCAGAGGATCATGGGAGATACCACATGATGAACTACCATTTCGGGGGCTATGCAACTTGACAAGTCTATTCTACTGATATAATCTTTTAACAGTTTTTATGGGGAATGGCAGGTTTTCGTATTTGGTGACAATTTGAGTCCTACTGCCACACAGCGAAACCTATGCTTAATTAAGCAATGTGCAAATTTGACACTTTTTCATCGTAAAAGTAGTATTTTCTTTAGGGCCACATTATGAAATTCAAATGCAACTCCGGCAGTCTGCATATTATGCATCAGATACAGCGGATAATGTAGTTATAGTCTGACCAAAAAGTGTATGTACGGAACTTCTTTGCTTCATAGCAGCTTAGTCGTTTGAGGTAACCCCCATAATGTATATATCATTCGAAAGCATTTTTGATGGAGATTTTCATGAAGTTAAATTATTTCGGAAAATTTGAAGTTAAAAATTTTAATTCAAATAAAATCAAAAGCACATGTTTTTGGTATCAAATGAAAGCCAAAGAACTGAACTTTATTGTGGTAACAATTATTTTAACTAATCTTGAACAAAAATTGCTGAAAAATGACTGTAAACCTGACAAATATAGAAAAATTTAGTATCAAATTTTGAAATTTTATTACTTTCACAGACTGTGCGAGGTCACAACGGGTCTATTCATTCAAAATTTATCAGATTTGGTTGAGTATTTGCTGAGTTACAGCGAATAAAACGGGCCAAAAATGACGTTTTTCAATAGAAAAGTCAAAACTAAAAAAATTCGATAATTTTTGACAGGTACACGCTATAGTTATGTGGTATATATCGTTAGACGCAGAATGGAATGGGCTATCGAATGATATCTAATACATTAGGTTTCCTATAATTAGGCGGAAAAAATCGATTTTATTTGAATTAAAATTTTTAACTTCAAATTTTCCGAAATAATTTAACTTCATGAAAATCTGCATCAAAAATGCTTTCGAATGATATATACATTATGGGGGTTACCTCAAATGACTAAGCTGCTATGAAGCAATGAAGTTCCGTACATACACTTTTTCCTGCCGCCACCTCAGTGGCGGCAGGACTTTATATTACTTTTCGTTTTGTAATTACATGTGTCCATTGTTCTGCATCAAAATACGGTTAAAGTATCGGGTTATATAGTAAGCATAGGGCTTTGTTAACATTGAATAGAAAATTTGAAATGTTTTGATTTAAGTTTTGAAATGTTTTGACTTACTTTGATGAGTCGTTTTTTGCCGAAAAGTTCCCATCCGTGGAGGGGGGGGCAACATAGTTTTTTCCACTAATAATTTTTTAATTGTTCCGTTTTGAATTTTTAATTTTTTAACAAATTAAAGTACAACGTTCGAGAACTAATCAAACAACGATAAATTAATTCGAATAATTAATACGTTGCAAGTGAGAACATAGCCCCCTCATTCTCTAAATTGGCATTGCATGCCATAAGTAAGTGTAAGGTAGGCCTGTCACAGTATTTAAAGAGTTTTACGAAAGCTCAGCATTGGCCCAGTAGCTCAAATGGTAGAGCACTGGTCTGCAAATCCAGTGATTGGTGGTTCGAATCCCCATTGGGTCATTCCGATGAAGATGCTTTCATTCTTCCAGTAAGAACACCCTTGTTGTCTTGAAAGATCGCCCTTTGCTGTCTTGACATAACGAGGCGTACGAGAACTAATCAATTCATTACAAATTAGATATAATAATTAATAAATGGCAAGTTTGTGCAAGAGTGTGAACGTACTAGCCCTCTCATTCTGTGAAGCGGCATTGCATAAGTAAATAAGTGGGCAGTAAGATAGGCCCCTTAGAGTACTTGAAGGGATTTACGAAAGCTCATTGTCGGCCCAGTAGCTCAACGGTGGTTCGAATGGGTGGTTCGAATGGGTGGTTCGAATCCCCCCTTGGTCATTCTGATGATGATGTTGTCTTTCTTCCAGTAAGAACCCCCTTGCTGTCTTGACATGGCGAGACGTTCGAGAACTAATCAAATAATTATAAATTAAATAGAATAATAAATACGTTGAGAGTTTAGAGTGTGAACCTAGCCACTTCATTCTCTAAGGCGGCATTGCATAAGTAAGTGTGAAGTAAGATAGGCCCGTTAGAGTAGTTAGGGATTTACGAAAGCTCAGCATTGCCCCAGTAGCTTAAATAGTAGAGCACTGGTCTGCAAATTCAGAGACGGGTGGTTCGAGTCGCAGTTGAGTTCCTATGAAAATGCTGTTTTTCCTCCAGTAAAAACCCCTTGCTATCTTGGCATGGCGAGACGTAATAAAATATAGGTAATATCTAAACTTCTATTTAAAATATCCTACTCTTGGGCTCGATCGAATTTTAGCTTAAATAGGTTTTATTTAAATTAAGGTATGTACGCCTTACGGTACGTCTTAGAATCAGTTGTTTAGAGTCTGTTTGTGTGATTAAAGTAGCAGATATAATACCAAACCTATAACTAGAATTTGTTATTTTTTTTACAGAATGTTTGCATGAATGAAAGTTGATGCATATGATAATGTCTTAAAAAACCTTCTTTTTCGCTTAGAACTAAAAATATGATATATCTATTCGAATTTGCAATTGTCCAAAAACCAGAAAAAATGCGGCAAATATGAGGAAATTAAAAACATTTAGAAAGAAACCTTAAATTGAGATATTGCATTACCTAATATAGCAGGAGGTTCAAAATTACAGGCATTACAGTAATGCATTATTTTTACTCAGCTTTCACATAAAAGTTTGTTAAAAACTGTTATAGAATAATTGTATGTGTCCAGGAATTTGTTGGCGGCAGGACTAAACTTTGTAAAAGTTCGTATGTGTCAAAGGCATAAATTCACTCTAAAAGTTTGCATGAAAATCCTGCTTGTTGGTCAGACTATAGTTTCTAGCATTCAACTATGGTAGGCGCACAGTTGCTGTGTTGATAGTCGAGTGTTACGTAGGTACATATTTAAGTTTTAAAAATTATCAACTTTGAGCGCTTATAACACAAAAACGGTGCGTCCTAGACCCTTAATCGACTGATTACGTTTTGTTTGACATGTATTTCTCTATCGAATGGGGGTTTTGCGATCTTTCTACGACGCACGTAGCTCGAGCAAAGTTGCAAAAAATAGAAGGTGTCGGAATGAGGCTGTTTAGCCTGTGTTATTATGGGCATTAAAGGGTTAAAGCTTCTAATTATTATGTCAAGTAATCGTGTTGCATCGTTTAGGCACTTTGTACAGTGACTAATTTGGTCGATTGGACTAAAACTTATTAGTTCTTTTCAGTCAGACTTTCATACCTAAAATTTCAGTTGGATGATTTTCATACTTCAGGATAGTTTTCGTAAAATGGCGTTCTTTCTTGTTGACAACTTTGCCATTATTACATCTCTGCTTAATGATAGACTCAATTTCGTTTTTGCACCAGAGAAGCAACAAATGTATGTGAGAAATATGGAATGAGAAAAAATTATGATAAGAAAAATAATAGTGTAAAAAACAATGAAAATAGTTCATATATGAGACGTAAGAAATATACCTATAATACATGACAAGCACTTTCCAGCCAATCAAAATTCACTATTCGTCAATTGAGCCAATAGAATTGTTTCAATCATTTTTGTTTCAGGGAATCGAGTGTGCTTGCAGAAGTTGACGTGAGCTTGGACGGCAGCACGGGCCCGGTGACCGCACAGCAGCTGGAGGAAATACTGAAAGCTGAGATCAGGAGACAAGACAACTCCATTCAGGGATTGGGGATGGATCCCGCATCGCTTTACGTACAGCCAGGTAAAGGCTGGAGAGAGTGTTCGATAGATTTATGGCTATACTGTCAAGAAAGGGAGGCTTACTGAAAGAAAGACAGCATCAGTATCAGAATGACGCAGGCGCGATTGGAACCCCCCATCTCGGGATTTGCAGACCAGCGCTAAAACAATATGAGCTACTGGGCCGATGCTGAGTTTTCGTCAATCCCTTTAGGTACTCTGAGGGGCCTAGCTTACTTGCCTAATACGGCCGTACATATGTTCATTTAGCCGGTAATATTATGGAAGAATCACACCACCAGTTAGGGTCGATTCATACTCACAGCCGAATGTCGTTTAGCCGGCGTAATTACTTAATAGTCACACCACATACATTACTAATGGCGTGGTTTTTTTTGTAACTTTGCGGCGAAACAGACATACGGTTGTATGTATGAATCGATCTTTATGGATGAAAGCAGTAAGCTGTCGATAATTACATTATAGTCGCACTGCGCAAAAGTTTGTCAGTTATTATTATACATACAAACGTTTAGGTATCAATAATTTACTGAAAATTGTACATAGAGTTATAAATTACAATTATAACTTATAAGTTATAAGTTACAATTGTACACACAACACTGAGAATTCATAACTGATTAGTTTAATGATTTAATGTAAGCTTTGGGTTGTACCTAGGTATGTGGTTGCACGAAAGGTGGTGAAAGTTTGTTTTAATTATTAAATAACTGAATTAATTTAATCTTGATTTTAGTCGCGACGGATCATTCCGCTGAAATCCGAAATTACATTATCATCGGAGTGGCATGTTTTTTGATCGTGCTTGCTGTTATTTTTGCCATCTGCGTGACCGTTCGAACCAGAAAAACCAGATCGAAACAGATCTACGTAAGCTGAGTTTTGCGCAATTACAGCCACATATTTTGTAGTGACGATTGTGGATATAGCAAGAGTACATGATAGAGAGTGCTAATTCATCATAGAGAATATCAGTCTCTAATTTGTACGTTGAGACTGAGACAGAGATAATAAATAAAAAATATTGACAAACTTGAAGATGATGTGGTTTGCTTTATTTTGTGAATTGGTGGTCATCATAGGTTTCCATTGGTACTATCTACTACTGGCTACGATCGCTGAATTCTGCTATTTATGATATGTACTACACAGTTTACTTTTGCTTTATAGTCAATCATAATGGTTGTAAAGTCATTCACCAGAGGACATTTCTGAATCTGCAGCTAGAGTAACTACCGATTGTGCTACGGAATAATTTGTGTGCTACTTTGAATCCCACCCCTTAGATTACTCTATAACAGTACAGTATACAAAATGTACTGTATAACCATAGTAGAATTTTGTAGATTTGAAATTTGTAATATGATTGTACCTACAACTCAACGTGAATGCACCTCGGTACTCCCGGGGAGGCTTCAACGTTGGGTTTAGGCACTTAGCCGGTGTGCAATGGTTATGCCAAAACACCAATGGCTGTTACCTAAAAAACCCATTGTAGTACCTATATAAATAACATTGCTCCATTAGTTTCAGGACACATACAGTAACGGCTATGGGACCTACATGGGCACCGGCTATAAGTACCCCCCCGCCTCTCTGGTGGTGCCTCCGGGCGCAGCGGCGAATCCCATGGTCGAAAAACAAGTCTACGGCTATGCTCGGCCATATTCCGTGGCTACCACAGCAACGGCCAATAATGGCGGGACACCGGCGGGGGGAAATGGGGGGCCTCAGGGGGGCAGTGGGACGCCCCCTGTTCGCAAAGCCGACGGCCCCGAGGGGGATACCACCCTGAGGGATTGGCAGGAGAGGGTTAGTGAAATGGGGGTCCCTGAGGGAGGGGATCCCAGCGCTCAATACCAGCCTTATTCCGCTTATATGCAGTACGGCTCCAGTGACCCTTACAGTTTCTATACCATTAACGGACAAGGACGTGTTCCGCCCTATTATCCGAGACAATACTGATTGATTTATTGATTGATTTATTGATTTATTGATTTTGTTGGGGGGTCTTGTCTTTAAAGCCTGGCTCATACTCATTGTCTCTGTCATTTTGTCCCTGAGCAATTACGAAAATCTTTGGGCCTGATGTTCTTACATTATGTTTGAGATGTTTTGTACACTATAAATTGAAATTAAGCACAACTCTCAAGCAAAAAATTGGCCGAAGCAATTTTTTAAAAATGTCCGTTGTTCTTTTTAGCAACCCTTGTCCCTGTCCTTGTGTTTGTTAAGGATCCTTGTTTTAAGGAATGAATAAAGAACGAGTATGAGCCGGACTTAATGCAGAAATGACAAAAGGAATTTGAATTTTGCCGGTCTAAACAAGTTTTGTCTTAATGAGACTAAAACTTCTCCTTTATAGAGAGTTAAACTTGAGTTATTATGCGAAATTGAAATTTATAAGGGTAACGTTTTAATGTGTACTGACTAAATTAAAAATATTATTTCAATTTTTGTTAAATTAAAGCCACATTTTTCAAATTGAAAACGTAAAATTTCCACTAACTTTAGCTAGGGTCGATATTAACAAAATTTTTTGAAAGATTTATTATTTAAGAAAAAACGTACTTGTCTAATTTGCTATTTAGTAATTTACACAAATTTGTTTTACTGTATGATTGTATTTCTGTTTCATGTTGAATATCTTTGTTCAATTTTTTGTACGTAATTTTATTTTGTGTTGGTTTGTGGTGTCATGTATTTGTTGGGCTGTATAGTATAGTTGTGTTCTGTTCTGTCGAAAGGGCTTGTTCATAAGTTAATTTAACTCGATTAGATTAAACTGTTTTAACTTAACATAGGATCAAAGCATTTTCAATTAATTTAAGTTGATTCTCAAATAAAAAATGCTTGAAATCCAATATGGTCATCTTGATAACTAAAACTGTTAATGACTTCTAATTTTATTTTAATTTTAGTTGATAACTTTTAGGTATTCGAGTTAATATTTTTTAAAGTAGCCCGTATGTCTTGCCATTGATTATACACTGCCTGTTTTATCCGTTATCTTTTGTTCATTCGCTCGCTAGCTTCACAAAATTCACAAGTCAGTGAATAGAAAAACAGTAAAAAGCTAACAGTGTTTTGTCCAGTTTTCTTTTTCTTGTAACATTTGTAACCCTCTCCAATTTTTCTACTTGGCTTCTGCGCTATTTTTTTTAAACAGTTACGCTTTTGATAACTCAATTATGTATAAATATTTATTAAAACTGCTAAGATACCTTAGAGAAGCAGACAGGAGGCTTATGCTAAAAGGAGACCTAGGGTTTGTAAAATCTGTGGTTGGCATTTTTTGCAAAAAAACTTAAAGCCCGTTTCTTACTACGGAGTCAAAGAGTCATATAAACAAACAAAACTACTAAGTTCACTTTATTCTTTGCACAAGTTTTATTTCACAAACGATCACCCTTACGGTCAAGTATGAACCGGGCTTTAAGCAAATGAACAAATATAAACGGACTGTCTTCAACTGCCCATTGAGTTATGCCCATCCATGTTATTGTATGCATTGCCTCAATAAAACATTGTCATATCATAGTTATAAGCCAGCTTTACCTGTTTCTGTCTGGTAGCTTTTACTCACCTAATAATAGTAGCCCTATTACCTACCTCCGTTGCTTGTCAGGGTTTGTTTAGTTACCTGAAAGCCCTTTCCGTTTTCACTTCAGCTAGGCATTAGTTTTGGTTCATCTGAAAATTTGATAGTTTTTTCTTTGCTTGACTCAAAGCAGCAGACGAAAAAGAACTATTTTTGTTGTGATTACAGCGTTGAGAAGAATTTTTACAAGTGTTGAGCCTGCGCATTGTCATGAACAGTTTAAAAAAACAACTAAGTACAGAATTTTTTAGTCCGCGAGCTCAAAAATCCGCAATTTGAAGCTTTAATAGGTATAGCTGAAAAAATGCAACTATAAAAAATAGACTGTAATCGATTTCAAATATGCAATTCCACATTCGTTGATTAAGCGCGTCGGAATAATACACTCTAGAGTAGTTTCATACCTCATACCTCGAACTAAAAAACTAAAGAACACTCTTTCAGTAGAACCAACAGACATAACCATCGTAAGTATTGACAAAAATTTCGGGTAAAGGGACGCTTTGCAACCACAAAAACTGTTTTTTTGTAGATTTACAAGTAAAGTTGATTTTTTGGAAGCCCCAAGCAAAAAATTGGCAAAAGCATTGCTTCCAGTTTGTTACATCTGCGATGCGCCTTCCCTGGGGCTACATTGTGTGCAAATTTGAAACGAATCGGAGAACCTAAAATTTTCACTTTTACAGGTAGCTTCCCCCCAATTAATCCGGCAAAGGAATGGGCCCCTTACTTAACACAATAATAATAATAATATCCATGCCAATGTGACTTCACAGGCTGGGGTTCGGGTTGAAAAGCGAACACACGAGCTACGCTGTATTTAAAATAATATTAAAATTGTATAAAATGCATTTGTAATATTAATATAAATGCAGCGTGTCAGTTTCTGCATAGGCATATACTTGTCTTGTATATGCCCAGCCGTTAATAAAAAGAATAGTAAGTGTTTTGTTGTTTGGTTTGGGGGGTGTTTTCTTGAAAATAAAGTGCTTTTTAATATTAATACGGCCAATTTATTTTTAATTTAATATTAATATAAATACAGTTCCTGAAATATTTTTAATTTAATATTAATATAAATAAAATTCTCAAATTATTTTTAATTTAATATTAATAAAAATATTAATATTAAAAGTATTTTAAATACAGACTTTTAATATTAATATTAATTATTAAAATAACGGTAGTTATTGCACTGTTTTTCAAGGCAGGTATGATATAAGTCTGGTTAATGCACTTTACTGTAACACTGAATCTAGTTACAATCGCTGTTGTGGCGATGGGCCCGGTTCACACAGACTTTTACTTTTTTCTAGGGTTTACGTTTTACGTTTTACTTTATTCTAGGGTTAGGCGTAGGCATGGGCACGTTTACAAAAATCTGTAAACGTTTAAACGCTCGCGTTTACAGATGAGAAAACGCGTTTAAACGTTTAAACGCGTTTTCCGGTTGTAAACGTTTTTTGACCGTTTAAAAGTTCAAGCGTAAACGCGTTTAAACGTTCAAACGTTTAAACGTTTAAACGTCTTTAAACGTTTAAACGTTTAACCGCGTTTAATCGTTTAAACGTTTAAACGGTTAAACAAGGGAGCGTTTAAACGCGTTTAAACATTTAAACGGTTAAACAAGGGAGCGTTTAAACGCGTTTAAACGTTTAAACGGTTAAACAAGCGAGGGTTTTGACGCGTTTAAACGTTTAAACGGTTGAACACGTAAGCTTAAACGATTAAACGGTTGAACAAGCAAGCGTTTAAACGCGTATAAAACGTTTAAACAATTATACATGTAAGCGTTTAAACGTTTAAACGTTTAAACGTTTAACCGCGTTTAAACGTTTAAACGTACCAAACGTTAAACGGTTCGAAAACCGCGTTTTTTGAACCCGTAAACGTTTAAACGGTTCCAAACCGTTTAAACGTTTAAACGCGTTTAAACGGTTCAAACCGTTTAAACGTGCCCATGCCTAGTTAGGCGCTATCGCGCCTACCCTGATACTTTTTACTTTATACTTTTTACTTTTGCAAAAGTGTTCAAACTGTCTTACGTTTTACTTAAGTTGGCGCTCAGGGAAACCGATTTTGGCGACATTTTTTTCAGCGACATTTTTGACCATAGTGTCTTGAATGAAAGTTGTTCAGAATGAAAAGAGCTTTGGTAATAAATTTTTTTTTAATTTTTTTGACAATTTTGTGGCCGTAGCAAAATTTTTTTGTTTCAATATAAATTGATTACTCATATCACAGAAATATTGCTGGCTCTTAGCTTTAAATTGATGTATTAAACATAAGAATACGTTGAAGCTGTGCTGAGTTACTTATCCGTGAAAATAGCAAATCAAAAATGAAAAACCTAAAAAGCTGATAAATCTTCGAAAATGTCAAATTTTTGATTTAATGTCTTAAAAAATTCAGTATGGCTTTTGATATCTTTTTCAACGGAAATATGCAGTCCTAGGAAAGGTCTAATTTTTGAAAAAGTGAAACGTGTGGGCAAACCTTACATTTTTGCATAGCGAAATCGACTACTTTTCTTGAACCTGAGTCCCAGCTGCCGATTGCGATCGAGTTGAAAATTTGTACAATGAAAGAAAGAATGTAAATGCAGACGTGAAACTTTTTCGATTTTCAAATTTTGGCTCGCAGCACTTTTTGTAGTCGCTCAAACCCAGCTGCTTTTTTTGAAATATCGATTTTTTGCAAAATTAAAAATAGAAATGAAAAAATGAAAAAAAGATCAATCATTTTTGAAAAATAGATTTTTGAAAGACCTTTCTATTGACACCAAGATCGTCAAAATCGGTTGAAGTTTCGCTGAGCTAGGTCAAAAACAAAATTAGTGTGAATAAGAAGTTCGACATGGTCATAAAATTTGACACACTCACATTAAGGTGCTGAAGTGTATTGTAAATAGGTTTTTTTGATGTTTCTTTGATGTACAATTAAAGTTCTATTGCTACTTATTGCAGGAGCTGAGCAACATGAATTTTGTTGCTGAGCGCTACCTCAAATGTCGCATTCAACTAACTGGCTGGCTTTGGCGCAGTTGTATCTGTATGTATGTAAAAAAATCTAACCAATAGAAATGAAGCTCAAAAGGCGGAGCTTCTGTTAGAGCATTCTGAACGGCTTGATTGCAAAACTAAGTAAAAAGTAAAACGCGTTTCTACTTTTCTTAAGGCCAATAGCAAAAAGTAAAAAGTACGTCTGTGTGAACCGGGCCTTATGTATGTACCTATATCTGTAAGTCCCAATGCACGTTTGTCCTAAAAAGCATGATCAAAAAATTGCACAAAACACTTATTTGTCCGTCTGATTTGCCCGTGATTCGAGCCCAGTACCGCCTCGTGTTTACTTAGCTTGCCAATTTAACTGGGGATTTCTCACTAGCTATACTTAGCTGAGCTGATAATCTGTTTAGTATATATTGGCTTCAGTCAGGGTTCAGGTTGAAATGTATTGTATTCAAGATATTTTCCGCTAGTTGCGCGGCTTTAGTAGGCTCAAGGCTGTAACTAAAATAAGTAATAATTAGCTATTAATATAATATATTCAAAATAAATATAAAATTTTAAAAAAATTAATTTCCAAGACCCAACAAATCTTGCAATTTTTGAAGGGTTTATTAAAACTGCCAATGTTTTTGACTGCTGCATCTAGCCAAAGTCGCCAGGCAAGGCCACGCAAATTGAGGTCAAAAACTTCAAACTTTCCAATCGCCTAAATAGAATCACAGAAATGTCTCATATTTTAGCTGTAAATTTTTTTAAAATAAAACGGTTTAGAGCTTTTTTGAGTAGCTTTTTTGAGCACTGTACGAGCCACAAAAATTTGCATACAATTTTCCAATTTCTTAAAAAATAAAGGAAAAATCCAGTTTGGAGCCGCAAATCTACTCCGTAAAAGTGTTGAAATCAATTCTGAAATTTTCTCAAGTATTAATGTTTACGCTTTACAAGACTGTGCCAAATTTGAGCATGTTCTAACAAGCATTTTTTTGTAATTATTGCGGAAACTTAGAAAACGTAACTACCAACTTAAATCCTATTTGACTTCATAGAGTAACTCTGTTTAATTAAAAATCCAGACCTCTGGGTCTTTAGGGACTGTCATTGATTTCGACACGAGGGACCTAGGTTTGAGTCCCGGCGCCTGTATTGCTTTTTTTCTTTCAAAATCGCTGCATCTTTGTCCGTTTGTTATCGCATACGGCGCCCTTATGATTACTTCACGTTTTTACACATCGCGTAAGCAGGCTTAATGTTTACATAAAACTTAAAACCTATCCGGACCAAAATTGAAACCTGTCAATTCCTTACAGACCTTCGTTCGACACAGACATATGTCAACATCGGAAAACATTCTCTAAAGGGGTTAATAAGGTAATCCCTTCAATTGTCTACTTCTTACCCCGTTTCGCGTCTTGCCTGTTGTAATTTTAGCACGCTAGCGAAGCTGCAAGTAGACTCGTTTGTTTGCTAAAAATTTCGACTTGCCCAAAAAACACCTCCCAATTGCATATAGATGCCAACACCAGCATTCCTTTCTTTTGCCATTTGTCTTGTGTTTTTTATTTAGTCGTAAATATTTTATCGCTAATGCATTTGTCTCAGACTTGTGTTAGTTTTTTTGCTTGCGATGACATTGACTATATGAAGATAATTTAGCAAAATTACAGTACTGGTATTAGGCTCAATTCATACTTAGGCAGCTGGCAATATTACAAAGGAATGATGAATAATTCATACCCTAATAGTGTGTAAGATCGGCATGCGGCGTGATTATTTATTTCACACTTATTTTGTAATTTTGCTGGCTGAACGGACGTACGGCTGTAAGTATGAATCGACCCTTACACTTTGGCTGTGTGATTTATATTTGGTTTGGGTCAATCTTGTAAGCCAGATTTATGCTTGTAGGTAATTTTTTTACATTAATTTAAATTTACATAGCATTAGTTAGTGCGCTCTAGCAGGCACAAGTTAGTTTTCTGTCTGGGGGTGGCTTGTCCTGCATTTTTCAATTTCATGGGGGCTTGTTCGGCGTGCCCGTTGCTTGAACTGACGACAACCAAAAAATTGCAATTTTTGCCTATGAAAATTTTTTACAAAAAATTGATGTTTTTAGCAAATTTTTGCTTTTTGCTCATTTTTGAAGCATTTTACCGCGATCTGGGGCAATCTTGCCTAATTTTAGTTAAAGTAGAAAGAAACCTAATTTTAGATTGGGGTTTACCAAGATTTCACGTCAGTTACCAATTTATAATATCACACATTTCTTAAAGCTGAGCGAGAAAACATTCCTTTTTACTTATGAACAAAATAAGTGCGTGTATACCAAAAATTGTCGAGAATTGTGTATTTATTTTTTTTAGATCGAATCACATCCACTGTCCGAGATGGCTTAATGAATTGCTTTAAATAAAATTCACTGAATACATAAGCGACTTATATATAACTAATAAATTGATTTTGTTTTGCAACTGTGGAACTTCGGTTAATTATTAATTGTCTATTATTTATTAATTATTGCAAATTATTAATTAGTTTTGTTACTTTCATACCAATTATGTTACGATGTTCCGTGACCGCTCCTGATCTGCGTTCAATACACAGAGCCGGTCAGAAACAGGTTAGTTTTTACGCAGCCCCCCCGAACTTATATACTCTTGACGTTAAGGATCATCCCCTACTCACACATGGCACATGCTATACAATATGTTTCTGTGCTCTTAATATGACGTATGCGTATGTAATCCCCTGAAGGTTAATTAGTTAAGGAGACATTCCGGCTCTTTGTTTTAGCACTATTTGGAAAATCTGCCAAGCTACATTTTGTGGATTTTTAACAGCTTCTAAGTAATTTTTGCTTTCATACGTTACATGTACATGAGATCAGCTTATTTGTGGGTGGGTGCTCTGTTGCGTTACGCTGTCCAGACTTTATCGGCTTTTTAGGGTGGTTGCTTTTGGTTTAAGGGTCTCATCCAAAACTGGATTTATCGGATTAGATTTAACGTTATTTTGTCAATAACGCAGCGTCAGTTAAAAATAATTTACTGACACTTGGCACACACAGAGTTGGTGTATCTTAGCCATGTAGGGCGAAATTTCAGCCGGCTATTTTTATTTTGTGCTGTGTTATTAACAAAAATAATTTAAATCTAATCCGTTAAATCCACTTTTAGATAAGCCCTTAGAGTTTTGTCCTAATAAAGTATAAACGTAGATGTGCCCCCGAGTATGGGTTTGTCTTCATCATTAGAAACTTTGATTTGCTCATATAGTGTAAAGGGTTCCATTTATTCACATTTTTAAAACTTTGAGCTATTGCCAATTAATTGGTGTTATAAAACTGATGAAAACTTTTGTGTAAAGTTGTATTTAACAACTTAAAAACCCTTCAATCTGAATCCTAACGCTAGGTTTAGTCGCGAAAGAATATACACTAACATTATCCAAAACAGCGCGTATTAAATTATGAATACAGTCTTGCATGTATAAACCACCATGGACCAATTCAAACATACCCTAATGGATGAAATAAAAGCGTCATTTGTCAAAGATAGCGTTTTCTTTCATCTATAGTTTTTTAGGTCAGTGTCATTTCCCAACGGCGGAAATAGCTGAATTTTGCTTGTTAGCTTATTAAGTTATATACATGGAGAATAGGTTTTTCTATGCTGTGCTTCATGGATTAATATTAATGTACAATTAGATTCTTAAATTCAAATGTTGTTAAAGTTTCAGTTTTTAAAATCCGCTTGAACATTAAAATCATTAAATTTAAAATCATTTACATTAAAAATTTAAAATCGTTTTACATTTAAAATCACATTGATTATCGTAATCTAGAATTTTTAATTTGTGAATAAACGTTGGCGCGATAACGCTTGAACCTAAACGTTAAGAAAGCACTGAAATAAACGTTCATGATTTTTACACACCAGGTTTATTTCACCTGGTAGGCAAATCTGAAAGCTCAACTACAAAAATTGCTTATACGCGGAACTGCAAAAAACAGTATTGGGCAATTTGGAAAAAAATGCTCCAAATTTGGCAAAATTGGCACTTGAAAGTCCAGCTTGCACCTGACAAATGGCCTGATATTACTTTAGGTAAGGCTTTAGGTAAGGTACTAAAAAGATAAAAAACCAGAACCTAGTGTTTTTGCAGGTATAAAACACTGGCAATCTTAATTTTTCCAAATTTTTTAAAGCGAAAACAAGTATTTTAAAAACTCTAATCGGCTAATTTTTAGGACTTTCATTACAATTGTTCTAGGTTACAAGTTTTTGTCTATAAATTTTCTAAAAACTTTTAACCTTTATTTTTTTAAATTTCTTCTTTTGAAACGTTTCTAAATTTTTCAAATCCTCTGGCACGTGCAACAAAACTTTCTGAACTTCTGCTCGACCTTCAAACTTTTAATCGAGGTCAGACACATAGGCTATAGATTCTACCAGGAAACAGATCACGATCTAGATATTAGCCCATGGTCCCTATTGTGTAAACGATCACTAGGCTTATCACTGATTATTTTATCACTGTGCCGGCTGAACGGACATACGGCTGTAAGTATGAATCGACCATAAAGAGAAATTTTTTGAATGCATTAGTCTAGGTCTTGTAAACCTGTTTGGTAGCTAATACATACTTACTATGTATGCGGAAAATAACTTTCAGCCAAGAACAACAAAGTTAGTTATGGCGTTGGATGGTTTATCATAAATTAGATTTTATTGATGAACTTAAATTACATCTTTTCATGTTTCAAGTACATTTCCGCTCAGGAGACTGATATGGTTTACCTTCAGCAGGCCCCTGTTGGTCAACATTACAAGTCTTATTACAACAAGCAGCAATTTTATGCAAAATTTATTGAGTTTTGATCCATGGTCACGACCAGCTAGTCTGGAGTCTGCACCAGTACCAGTAATTTTGTGCAAATCTTAATCGGTAGACTAAATTAAGTTGGAAGAAATTGCTTCTAAGGAAGTTTAACCTGTCGCTCGCACCAATTTTCAACTAATCCGGAAAGGTTTTCTGGCATTACTAAAGAATATTGTTAAATTTATGCGACTGTATTATAAATTTGTTTGATAATTAAAAAATCAGAAATAGCTAATTTTTGAATTTATGCGTAGTTTTTTACCTTTGAGAGCAACCAAACTAATAATTGTTGCAAAATAAAATTATCAATTAAAAAAAAAGAGATCGAAATGCCGATTCCGAAGCTGTAACAGAACTTGATCAGTCAGTACCATTAGAAGCACATTCTCATGTGAGCGTTTAAGGGGGGGGGGCTACCTGTATAAGTGAAAATTTTAGGTTCTCCAATTCGCTTCAAATTTGCACACAATGTAGCCCCAGGCAAGGCGCGTCGCAGATGTAACAAACTGGAACCAATGCTTTTGCCAATTTTTTACTAGGGGCGCCCAAAAATTCAATTTTACGTGTAAATCATAGGCGCAAAAAAACGTTTTTTGTGCTCACAAAGCGTTCCTTTACTCGAAATTTTTGTTAATACTGACGAAGCTGATTTTTACATGATTCGATAGCCTAATGTCATATCTCAACCTTTATGATCCATTTTTTTAAATTTTTGCCCATGGCCTGAGCAGTGACGCCAAATGTAAAATCACTCAAATTTGGCGGGCCCAAAAAACGGCCATTTTTTCACATTTCGCCCTCGATTTTAGAATTGAAAATACATATAGAAAATCCGGATCACACGATTTTGCGCATACATGTGAGCTACTAATATGCCAAGTTTCAGCTTGATTGGCTTAATGTGGTTGTGTTAGAACTGTCCATCTAAGGGCTACTTTTAGGCTTTTTTGCGTGCTTTTGCCTATGTAAATACACTGACAAAAGCACCGAACCAAAAGTGCACCTTCAAGCTTAATTGTTCTCACTGAGGTTGGGGTACCTTGGGGGAGTAACATATGTGAAAATAACTGGAGAACTTTGATTGTTGACCTGGGTAGCCCCCCCCCCCTTAAGGGGGTAATTGCGTTTTTAGGTGTTTTTTTAAACTACCATAACTGCACTTAACCTCAACAAAAACTAGAGCGGTCTTTTTTATTCCGCCTAAAGGCGGAATATTTGGAAAAGATTCGTAGCATCAAGAGTACACAGTTGGTGCTACGAGCCACCAGAGGGCCTATGCTTACCATAGGCCTAATATATAGCAGTCTTTTTTTTCTGCCAATGGGGGCATAAGTTGTGAAATCAACCTGAAATCAAAAACAAATACAATATGTAACACAAAGTACGTATTATCTAAAATTAAATTTTCATTTTAAACTATTTACTACGTACGTGTGTATTTTTCAGCCAATTTTAATATTCATGCCCAAGCCCCCGAAACTAACGGTAGAGTCTGGCCTTTTTTACTGCGTACGACTGCAGTCTGCACCAAATCGATTTACCTAAGAATTAGCTCATTTATTTTTTATTCATGCAGCTCTGGCTTCTATTTCTTAAATTATTTTAACTGCGCTGCACCATGAAATGTGATTCAGTTGCAATACATTATGCATTCAATTGTATTCATTATTCAACTTGAGTTCACCTAAACTTCATACTTAAGTTAGTAGCAGTTTACCATGAGTTACATAGAATGGGATCAAAAGCAAAAGCAGTCCAATTTTTTCCGAGAACTGAGTTAGCTTTGGGTATAATATTACGTATTAGCAAGAGAACACTGTTCCAGGTATTATTAGCATATGACACTCATTACTATTCTAGCTAATCGGCCGAGACAATGTAGCGGCCCAAATAACCTAGCGGACCGATCAAGAACCCAGTCTCCATTCCTCAAATAAGAACGGGCAAGCGCAAAGCCAGAGCCCAACCAACAATGGACGAACCAAGACCCCAACTTCATCCAACAGCAGTGAACGCTACACTGCCACAGCAGACAGCACAAAGTACAGACAACAGTGGACAAAAGCTAAAACACTAAGCAGCAGGCAAATATCAGTCTGTCTCAAAAGCCTCCAATACATAGTTAGATCCTTCAAAATTGGGTGTACTTACTGTTGACTAGAGTTCGCAACGGGTCGACATTTTTTGACCCGACCCGACCCGACCCGACCCGACATAGATTCCAACTCGACCCGACCCGACCCGACCCGAACCAACCCGACTTTTGGTCAAGCTGCTATACAAACTCTCAAATACAAAACTTTCGTGTCAATTTTCTGTTGTTAGTTTTTCGTGATATGTAGGTAATACGCTCCACGAATCTCCAGTCTAGTACTAGTCATTGTGCTAGAGTCCATTAGCTCGAGAAAACCGTCAAAATGGCAAAATTTAACGTCAAATCTAGGATTTATACCCAAATTTTTGACCCGAACTGACCCGCTCAACCCGCGGGTCGTGAAATCTCAACCCGACCCGACCCGTGAAGGCTCAACCCGACCCGACCTGACCCGACCCGACCCGCTTGCGAACTCTACTGTTGACGTGCATTACAAAATCTTGTGTAAATATGCGCACCAGCTGCCGTTAAGCGCAGTTATATCATACCTGCCTTGAAAAAACAGTGCAATAACTAACGCCAATAACTAAGTGCACGCTGCTAGATTCACAGCGTGCATTAGTATTGCACTGCTGTAGGCGTGCATCTTAGTTATTGGCTTATTGCACTGTATATTTCAAGACAGGCATATTATAAGAACGTTATAATACTTTGTAGCATGCACTCAGCAACTATACGCACTGACACGTGAAGCCCGCGTGCATAAACTCGTGCGCTGCGCGCACTCGTTCATGCACTTGGCGCTTCACGTTACAGTGCGTATAAATAGCTGAGTGCACGCTACATCGTGCTATAACTTACACTAGTTTCACGTCGGTTAGTCGGGCGATTGCAGTATATACATAGGTATTATACAGCCATGACCCATGTTTCCTGCAGTCTAGCCCTCCCCCCTTGGCTGTCTGGAAGTTGACGGACAGCTTGGAATTGGCCAGCCAATCGAATTGCTTTATGCAAATTAGTTGACCTTACGCGACTCATCAGTCTACCTACATGATACGGCAGCCAATCAGCTTGTAGTGGGCAGCGACTGTATAGTGGAATATGCAAATCAGTTTTAAAATTGGGCAGTCACTGAGCAGTTTAGTCTGACTGTTTGTTATTAGAAGTGTTGCAAGAAAGATGAGGCCCCAATTTAGAAAGAATGAAAGAAATGGGGGCGCCGGGAATCGAACCCGGGCCGCCTGCTTCGAAGTCAAGCATGCTAACCACTACACCACAGCCCCCGAGTCTCATAGGCCCTAATTCTCATTTACAACAGGGTCCCCCCTTCGAACATCGTTGCGACCCTGCAACGATACTCGGTCGATACTCATGCTCCCGGGGCGAACCCGATGCCTCAAGGGCGGAGCACATTCACACGTAGGCCTCCAAGCCCACTTCAATCACACCACACTCAGGGTTTCCTGGCTTACCCGCAACCACAGGGTTTCTCGATCTACCCAGAACGATTCCCAACCAATACCGAGGGTTTTCTCCGGTTCACCCCTAACCGAAACCGAGGGTTTTTCTCCGGCTCACCCCTAACCGAAACCGAGGGTTTTCCGGCTTACCCTTAACCGAGGGACCCCACAGGAAAGAGACTATGTACACATTCATACTGCACACAGCGCGAGTACCGTAAGGGTTGAAGTGCCAACCTCAACCCAGGGTTTGGGGCTCCTAACCCACCTCCGAAGACGGTTCGGGGATAGGGCTGTCCTGAGGACCCGGCCCTATCCTCTCCGTCCTGTCACGGTCGCCACTATGTTGAATAGAAAGAGGATGCCCCAATTTAGAAAGAATGAAAGAAATGGGGGCGCCGGGAATCGAACCCGGGCCGCCTGCTTCGAAGTCAAGCATGCTAACCACTACACCACAGCCCCCGAGTCTCATAGGCCCTAATTCTCATTTACAACAGAAGAGTGGTTTGACTTCGCAGTCTCCGTACAGACAGACAGACAAATGGCAGTAAGAAAACAGAGCAAGGGGGAGATTGCAGAATTCAGTTCAGCTGACAATGGCAAACGACCCGGTCAGAGATAACAGCAGGACAAGAACCATTCAGCTCAAAATGAAGAAATAGCATAGTTTTGTTATTATCTAGTAATTTGTGATCCTAGAACCTAAGTAGGTAAGTAATAATTTTATAAACCATACTTTAGTCAAAAAACAAAAACCTCAGCCACACACCTTTGGCAAACAATTGTAACAGTAGACTCAAACAGGAAACGGCAACCCTACTTTGGTTAACAAACTGGGTAGCTTTGGCTCATAAATAAACCTACTTTGCTCAACCAACAGAGATAGTTTTGCGTCAAACAGTAACCCTACTTTGGCCAACAACTGGGATATGTCTGTAACTCAAACAATAACCTTTCGTTGGCCAACAAACTGAGACAGCTTTGTCTCAGACAGTAACTGTAGTTTGGCCAATAAACAGAAACAGCTATGTCTCAGACAGTAATCCTACTTTGGACAACAAACTGGGACAGCTTTGTCTCAGACAGTAGCCCTACGTTGGCCAACAAACTGAAAATGTGGCTCAAACAGTAACCCTACCTTGGCCACCGAACTGAAACAGTACATGCCTACCTAACCCTACTTTGGCCAACAAACTGAGACAGCTTTGTCTTAAACAGTAACCCTAAGTTGGCCCACAAACTGAAAATTTGGCTCAAACAGTAACCCTACTTTGGCGAACAAACTGATATAGCTTTGGCTCAAACAGTAACCCTATCTTGGCCAACTAACAGAGACAGTTTTATCTTAGACAGTAACTCTACTATGGCCAACAAACTGAGGCACAGTAACTATTCTTTGACCTTACATAGTTATTAATTACGTAGCTTGATTTTCAGTTTTTTACCTTATATACTTAATAGCTTTGACCCTAACTTGCAAGAAGTAAGCCCATGTGAGATGTGACCAACAAACTGGAATAACTGTTTCAAAAAGACAGAGCCCCTAACCGTTTCGAGCCAATCTCTAACAATTAGTTAGTAGTGATCAAAGATTTAATGTAAATGTGCTATGCAAGCTATGATAGTTGTGCTGTAGTCTGTATTGTAGAATTTAATTTCACGCCAATATGTCGGAATTTGCCCCTTTTAGGGGCCTACTTGTTTACATTTTTTGACACCTTCTAGCTTTAAAAAAAACTATATTTAAAAGCAGATTATCTTTTGCAATTTTACTGCTGCTATCATTTGAATACACCCCATCAGCGGTTTTTTTGACTAATTTTTGCGCCACAGTTATGAAACTCAAGATCAGCCAACAATTACTAAACTTTTTGCAGTTATGCACTGACATAATATCCCCACCCGTTTTTTTGATATAGTTGATAAGTCGATTTACGTTGAGAAAATGACATTTTCGTGCAAAAATCACGTAATTTGACTTTTCTCTACAATTTTCAAAAGCCCATAGCACCGACTCTACAAACTATTTTTAGAAAAGGAAAAAAACGGGTGGGGATATTTTCCTAAAAATCATCTGGTTAAAGTTTCGAAGCCGTAGTCCGTTTTTAGCTTGAGTTCTGTGGGCACAAAAATTACACTGAAATGTCAAAAACCACGAAAACGACATTACCCCCTTAATCGAACTTCGAAATGTAGAAGCCAAAACAGCTTCAGAAGAAATTATTGATTAAGTAATAAAGAGCTTATTTCTAAAACCAACTCTCAAGTTAGGTAGATGCATAGGCAGATAGAAGACGAGAGGTACCTGCCTTTCTAGTGTTAATTAACACTGGAAAATTGACCTACCTAAAATTTAGAAAAGGAAAAAAAC
>JASANF010016570.1:0-17562 GCA_030248245.1 Trissonchulus sp. WLG1_4 | reverse complement strand
TTCATCTGAATTGTGATATTGCCAGCCAAATTTCAGATTGCACATTGGGTGTAGCCGCTCTATCGATGCCGATAGATTGTCACTAAAAATTTCCAACAGTTCAAAAATTTCGGAGGAGTCAAATTCAGACTTGTCGTCTAACTCTAGTGCAATCTCAAATTTAACTGTTCATAATTCTGATATCGGCAGTGCCGAAACAATGAAAAATTAGGTGCTGGTTTAATTCAAAATACTGAAACTGACCCCCATTCGCCCACCAAACACAAGTGTTTTCCTGTGTAAAATGTAGAGAACCCCCCCCCCCCCCCACCTAATGCGCTAGTCGCATATCCCCACCCCTGTACTCAGTTTCAGCAACCACATTTCCAACAGGGATTGCAGCAGTACGTGCAGTGGCTCACACAAAACATCCACAGGAGAAGTTACCAGCCGCCGGTATCGACCAAAGCCTAACGGAGTGTGCCCCAGGGCCCGGGTGCATATTATAGCGGGAAATTTTTCATCAAAAATTCCGCAGGCAGGTCAGGTAATAGTGCGCGAAATCGTACGTACGTATATAATGACTGTCAACAGCGCGAAAATTTTCAGTACGGCTCCGGTAAAAAATATCGTCAGCCACATTCCACAAATTTTGATCCAAATGCACGTAATTTTGCTGCGCAATCAAATTTTCAGCGTCAAAAATTTTGGTAGTGCGCGGGGATCGCAGTACGGCGACAGAGGTGAGAAATGTGGGCATGCGCCCAGACACTCACCTACGCCGCCTGCGAAGGTGTTTCGCAAAAGTTTCTCAGCAAATTCAAAATCAATTTCAAATTCTGAAATTCCAACTGTAGTGCGTTTTGCAGTTTTGAGAAATGAAAATTCTGACAAATTGCAAAAAAAATTGCAAAAATTCGGAAGCAAACGCACAGCGTGAGAAGCCTGAGAAACGCAAAAAGCACAAAAAGGGGAAAGTTCCAACTTCAAAACTGGTAGAGCTGAGTCAAAAATCGATGACAAATTCTGATTTTTACAGTACGCATATACGTAACGATGCGCAGGTTCGACGGAAAGCAAAAAGGGGGCAAGGGACTAAGGGCAAACCCAAAGGGAAAGACCCGCCGATGCCGGCGGAACGTCCCAAAAAGGGTGCGTCCAAGGTGTGTTATGCACCTACCCTAGTCCAAACTGGAAAGGAAAATCAATCCAGTGATCGCCAACAGTCGGGTGAAAAAATGGGCATAGAGGGGCAACCCTCCGTCAAAAAGGTAAAAAGAAAAAGGCGAAAAAAAGGGGAAAAACAAGGTCCAACTAGAAAATCATGAGGAATCCCCAGATCAATATTTCCCTGAATTGCCTGCATTTGCTTCTGGAATACCGTCAAACCTACGTCAAGAACTGAGTAACGACGTTACGTATGATGTAGGTTCTCAAACGCGCTTTTCCATCGCTAAAGCTTGCGTCATTGCTGTATAATTAGCGGGTCTTGCGGTTTTTGCCTTGCTTGATACGGGTGCAACTATGTCTATTACGTCTGGTCAATTGTACGAGGCACTAAAACAAAAGCATCATTTCACTTCTGAAACAGCACCTATAGCACCGGAAGCGGTGACGGCAAATAACCAAAAAATGCCGTATATAGCAGCAGTAAAGGGCAAACTACATTTTCGTAACTATGTGCATGAGTACGAGTGCCAAGTGACACAAAGTTGTCCTTATGATCTTATTTTTAGTCTCGGCTTTTTGGGTAAGCACGACTGGCACTTGCACTTAGGCACGCAAGCAGTTTCTGGTCCGTTTGGTAAGGCCAATATGCTATCACCTTCTGATTTGAAAAGTATATGCAGTACTATATATACTGTTTTAAAAGATAAATTGCCAAAGGGCATGTTGGTAATTCTGACTGAGGATGTGGAGCTCTCTCCGTTAGCTGAGCATTATATACCCGTAAAACTCCAAAAATGGGAAAAACCGGTTGACATTTTTGAACCTACAGCTTGTTTCGTGAGCGTTGTGACGCACGAACAGCTGAACGGCGACGTCACTAACGCTAGTGCGTGCCCACAGTCACCGGCTAATAAAAATTATAGACCCAAAACAGTTCTCATAGAGGGTAAACCGGAGCTAACCGAAAAGTACGGTGTTCATGTACCCCCGGGTTTATTATATACTACGGAGCAAGTTTCACGAATACGTATATATAATACGTCAGAACTACCGATAACCCTAAAGAGTAATTGTGAAATAGCAACGGCTCAAACGGTCCAACCTATGTTAGTGGAGGATGGAATAGTTGTGTTTTGCGAACCAGACTGCAGCGAATGCCAAATGACCAATAAAATGTACGTACTAGCTCACGTACGACAAAAAGTTTCAGTCAAAGCTGAAATTTTGACGCCTTCAGTCCGAGCTTGCGATCGGATTAGGCAAACTATGCAAAATTTGCAGCAATCGCCCAGCTATAGCCCAAAAATTTTTACCAAAAATTTACCTACGTACGTATATAATGATGCGAGCGTCAAATTACCAGATACTCAGGTATATAATTTTGCATGCGAGAACCCATATACGTATGTAAATAAACTTGAAGGAGGTTCAGCGGTCTCTCAATCAGTCAAAATTCCATCAAAAACGGCTACACCGTATATACCTGACCAAGAACTGATAGAAGGGTTGGCTCTAGTTCAAACAGATCTATCCCCCAAGGCAAAGGAGTGCTTAATTCAACTCGTCATTAAGTACAAAAAGGTCTTCGCAAGCCCAGGAAATATAGGTCGGTGTAAAACGGGGTATCATGTCATCAATACGGAGGGGTCAGGTCCAGTAGTCTTTCCCCCTTTTCGTGCAAACCCCAAAGATAAAACCGAAATTGAAAAGCATATAAAATCTATGCTAGACTCTGGAGTTTGCGAGCTTTCTAACAGCTCTTGGTCATCACCGTATATGCTAGTAGCCAAAAAGGACGGTACTACACGTTTTGTTATAGACTACCGTCGTCTAAACGAAATCACAAAAAAGACCGCTACCCCCTTTCCAAAATTGACAAAATTTTAGATTCACTGAAAGACGGCAAACTTTTTTCAACCTTAGACCTAGCCTCAGGTTATTGGCAAGTAGAAATGTATCCCCCGCATTGGGAGAAAACCGCATTTATATCACACATGGGCCTGTTTCAAATGAATGTTATGCCTTTTGGCTTAACAAATGCTCCAGCGACTTTCCACATCATCATGGAAAGTATAATAAATGAGTGCCCAGTGTATATAGACGATGGTTTGGTACCTTCCCCCGATGAGGAGCATCATTTACGTATGCTTGAGCTAATTTTTCAGCGCCTAATTGCCAATGGTCTACGCCTAAAGTTGAAAAAGTGTATGTTCGGTCGCAAAAAAGTAGAATACCTAGGGCATATACTATCGGAAAACGGCATAGCTGTCAATCCTAAGAAAGTAGAAGCAGTTCTCAGGTTCCCGACTCCTATGAATGTTTCACAATTACGCTCTTTTTTCTTGCAAATTACTATCGCCGCTTTGTTAAAGATTTCAGCGCAGTAGCGGCAGCTCTAAACAAATTATTGAAAAAAGATACTCGTTTTGAATGGTCGGAGAGTTGCGAACAGGCGTTTCAAAAATTGTGCGAACTTTTAACCGAAGCTCCAGTACTCGCCTTCCCAGACTGGGTGCGTAGATTTGTCCTATGTACCGATGCTAGCTATTCAGGTCTAGGTGCGGTATTGGAACAGGAGTACGGAGAGCAGCGGCGACCAGTCGCATACGCGAGTCGTAGCCTATCCAAAGCAGAAACGCGCTATTCAGTCACAGATCTTGAAGGCAGCGCGGTAGTATGGGCTTGTCGCTATTTCCGTCACTACCTGGCCAACGCCGAATTCACTCTAGTTACCGATAACGAAGCGCTAAAGGTACTACTAGGCAACCCTCGAGCTTTAGGTAGTGGACGTCTGGCGAGATGGGCTCCAGCACTTCAAGAATTTTTATATACAATTGAATACCGAAAAGGTAAAGAGAACGTAGTAGCAGATGCCCTCTCCAGGAACGTCATACAACCTAATCCCCAGGAGAGTAAGGAAATGCAATCCGATTTGGCAGTTGGACACGTTTCGAAACTTACTCCCCTTGGTCCTACGGAACCAAAGGAAGTTGGCCGTACTGAAAACATATTTCCACCAGCATGTACTATCCATAGTAATATTTTAGAACATCTACGTACTAGCCTAGATATTTGGCACGAGAAGTTACGTACGGACCTAGAAACAGCACACCTAATTCAAGCTTTTGAAAATTCGAAATCAGTTCCATCAGATTACGTATACAAAGATAGGGTACTGTATAGATGGCACGTAGATCTATACGGAAAACGTAGAGCGCGTGCGCGTAAGCTTATAGTCGTACCGGTTCGATTCCGGAAAGAAATTTTCAAGTATATGCATAGCTCTATGTATGGTGGCGGTCACCATTCTTATTCCAAAACCTATTTCCTACTAGCTACATCAGTTTTCTGGTTTGGTCTAGCTAGAGATGTCCGCCAGTATATAATGAAGTGCCCTACGTGTGCATTATATACTATAGGTCCTCGTTCTCCGCAAGCACCCTTAGGCGAATTTCAGCCAGTTACAGCGCCATTTCAGCAAATTTTTATGTATATTACCCATTTTACAAGGAGCTCCAGGGGCTTTGTATGCGCTCTAATAGTGGTAGACTATTTTACGCGATGGGTAGAAGCAATTCCGCTACGTAATGAAACCGCGACTACCATAGCGCAGCATTTTCTTATATCTGTAGTAGCCCGACACGGGGTTCCGCTTGAAATTGTCACCGATCAAGGCACAAATTTTCTATCAGGTCTCATGCAAAATATATACAGCGTCTGTGGTTCTACTAAATTTCAGACGGCTGTGTACCTTAATCTAACGGTACGGCAGAGCGAGTTTGCGGAACTATACGTGAACTCCTTAAAAAGTATGTAGAACCGGCGCAGCGCAATTTGGATCTGATACTACCTTGGATAGTTTTTACCTATCGAGCTTCGCGGTGAAGCTCGTTAGGTAAACTTTGGCGGTAAACCCACGTCAGTCGAAAATTATAGATCCGAACTCATAGATATACTCGAAAATTCGTGGGATATGGCCAAAATCTGTATGGAGGATGCAAGCAAAAAGCGAAAACAGCGCTACGATAAAAAGGTCAAACCAAAATTTTATGCTGTGGGTGATGTGGTATATAAAAATATCGAAGACGTACCGGTCGGCCTAGGCAAATCACCAAAACTGGCACCTAGGTACGATGGAGCATATAGAGTAGTTAGGGTGCATGATAACCAGAATGTAGTTATAGTTCCGATCCAAAAGAATGCTAAGGATCGCATAGAAACAGTTCATGTAAATCGTTTAAAAAAAGTTGCACTACCTGATGGAGAGCCAGACCATCAGCCAAAACTTGTGGATCGCACTGCACCTACTCCAGCACCGGCACAAACCCCTACCCCAGCACCCTCGCCCTCCCGTCCTAATTTTTCCAGCTACTCCGACGCCTCTTCTGAACTATTAACACAAATTCCTATGCACGACGATATTTCGGAAGGAAACAAAGGCTCCGTTTCCTTTCCGAATACCAACTAACACCTTGTTTTGTGTGTTAGCTAGGGGGAATTTCTTTCGAAACGCGCGTTTCGATCAAATTCAGAAACCCTGTACCAACACAAATATATGTTATTTGTGTTATGTACTTGTTTAGCAAAAAAAATTGTTCAATATTTTTCAGTAATGATATATATTATATACAAGTTTTCTTTTCTTTTATTTCAGCGGTGCATTAACTTGATTATTTGATTTATTTGATCTACTCGACGGACTAAAAAGATGGCCAAGATGTCCTTATGGGACAGGGACTCAGATTCCGAACCCGAATCCCGGAAGGGTAGATCCCCTCCCCCAGTTGTCCATGGGGAGCGGGGTAAGCTAACTCGTCGTCGTCTGGCTAGAAGGAGGAGGCGCGAGCGACAGCGTCGCTACATGAGGAAAAGTGTTCCTCCCTCAGCCCGGGAGTCCCTAGATCGCCCCTCTGTTAGTGCACCTCTGCGGGGTTCCAGCCTCTTGGCAACCACGCGAGACGAGCTGGAGGTACGCTGGCGGATGAACGCAGAGAGTCAGTCTCCACCATCCAGATCGCAGGTCAAGCGCCCGGCTCAACTAGTCAACCTGTCCGGCGCTTTGTCATTATGGTCGGGTACATGCTCCGTGCCCTGACCGACTACGACATCTTGATGACAACCCGGAGCAGAACGTCCTCTACATCGCGGTCGGAGCTTACAACGACGCTCAACGCCTGGCCAAATGGCTTGGACTACCCGGGTTTGAGAACCGTATGGTAGAGCTCACGGGGGTATGGCGTAACGTTTCATTCCTATGTCGTCGAGCAAATCGAGTGCAATCCGTAAGAGCATACGGAATCCCCAAACACGACGACCGGGAATGGGGCGGCTACGCGGTGTGTAACATCAGTTTGCACGAAACCGCCTAGCGGTTCGCTCTGGAGTCGCCAAAACAGGAGCTCAGGGAGGCAGGTGTGGAGGCTGTGCAGGGTCTTCCCCCTTTGCCTACACCAATTCTGTTCGTCTATACTATCGACGATCTGACAACCCTACAAGAGCTCACGCGGCGGTTATATATGGCAACAGGCGAAGACCTGTTCTGGGAGGCGGTCCAGATCAGTAACGTGACAATCGCATTCAGGCAATGGTCCAATACTGTGGACACTATTCGAGACGTTCGCCATATGCGTCTGGGCCCTATCACCGGATTGCGTCACGTTACCGGTCTGTCTCGCTATACCCGACCTCATGAAGAGGAAGCCCATTTCCGCCGGCGTGACCAACTTCTTCAATCTATCAGACGACAACCTGTCAGACAGAGGCACAAAACCTGGGGGACGGTTCTGACCAGCCTCGACCGTGTCTCTCTCACTGAGGACCTTAAGGAGACTATCCGCGGGTGTATCCGAGCTCGCTTGCAGGGCTTGGGTGACCTCGGGAACGGGTTTGGACGTCTCGATCAAAATTCGACTCCGCGCATCGCCTAAAACTGTTGAGCAGACGCGCGCGCCAAGCAACGATGTTTCGGCAATCGATGCGTCCACTCCCACACCGGCCGGTTCCGTAAATTCCGGAGGAGCAACTGCGGTTGCTGGGGAAAGCCAAAATTCCTGCCGCACCGACTGTGTCATTGGAGCCTATGGAAGTGGACCCGGTTACGGAAGGGTACGGCCAACGGTTGTGGTTGACCGAGCCGAGACGGCCAAAACACAAAGTCGCGTGGCGAAGTTTGCGGCAAAACCGTCCACGTCCCGTGCCCCACCACTGCATGTCATGTCAAGTCCGAAAGTTTGGAAGAGGAAGATGAAGTCCAAATAGGTGGTGATGGCCGGACAGCCGGTGGCTGCAGACTTCGCGACCCGACAGGTTGCCTTCGCCCGTTGCCGGTGCGATACAACCTATGAATAGGCCGCCTCGTGCTCCCAGCCTACCGCCTTTGGAATCACCCCGGGAGCCTACATGCGAACGGACAACACACAGGCAGCCACCCACTCTGCTTATTGTTGAGTAGAATAACGAGCAACTGATAGACGATAAATTGCAAACAGACCTAAGAGACCTAAAATGTTCCAGTAATATGGTGCATATGTTCATAATACATATAATCTGATTTTATCCCGAATGACGAATATTGTGATGGTATAATGGCCAAGTCAAAAGATTTGAAATAAGATGTTAATTTTTTTTGTGTTTTGTTGTATTGTTATAATATACTCTGATGATGGCGGTATAATTTCTTCGAAAAGTTATAAGCAAATTTATTTTATCTATTCCTTGTTATCTGAAAGTTTTGAGGGCAAGTAGGATGGTGAGGTGAGACAGCTCACACTGTCACCATTCCTATGATTCCTAGTGATAATAGTACTCTTGATATAAAAAAGGATGGCTCAAATATTCGAATGTCTGCTTGCATAAGAAACCAATTACGCCAAAATTTGCCCGATAATTTGCCGCATATGCCTATAATGCGTATATTTGGCTGTATATTGTAAAATTTTAATAATTTTGTGGCCTATATAAAAATTGCCGACTTGTGCACTTATATTAATGAATCCTATTTGTTTTGTTTAACACTTGTTTGTGTGAAGGTGTATTAATTATTAGTAATATGCATGTAAAATAAATTTACGGCAAAAATTTGGTTTACTGGCTTGGTTACGAAGTAATGATTAGGAATTAGCAGTAATAATAATCGTATAAGCACAACGTCCTGAGAAAATCACAAAGAGTTCAATTTTCACTTAACCTTATCTTGTCCTTATTTGCTATAATATTACTGTTTGTTTTTTTTGTTTTGCACTGGTATTACTTGTATTATTGTATATATATATATTATCCATATAATCTTATATCCGGTTTTATAACGCAAAATTATTGCTCAAATTATGTTTTAAAGTATAATTGCACTGTCTCTTTTTTTGATTACGGGTGCAGAAGTGGTAACAGGCATTTTTTTTAGCCCACCTTTTTGGCCGCCCTGTATGCTATCACTTCTGCCTATGCGTATTATCACTGCCATAATACCGTACGGGTATAGGGACTGCAATAGAGACGAGTATGCGATCCGAGGGTATTTTTCTAACCCACTTTTTGGAAGCCTCGTATGTTGCAGCCTCTAGAACTATTACATTCCTCAGTGCTTTAATCTGTAATAGTGCTTTAATTCAAATTATTCTATAATGTTTTATATTTTAAAGTAGACACAAATTCACAAATACAAAATTACATCAATCATATACAGAATCACATACGAATAACAGACAAGATCACGAATTCACAGAACTAGAATTATTAGACTTAACTTAATCTAACCCAAAATTTGTATCTTACTTACAATAATCATTTAGTCTTTTATTTTTACTAGTCTTTATATTAATTTGTGATGTGTAGTTTTGTACTAATGCGTGTGTTTAGATGTTGAATTGTTGTATGAATGTAGTTTTCACAGATGTATGTATGTAATAGATGAATGTATGTATGTCATGTCTTGAGATCTGTGGGTACAAAGTTTCCGTACATAGAAATCACAAAATTCTCAAAAACACAACTAACCAACTGATATGATACAAGTCCAGAAAAAATTATGGTTGTCTGAAAAAGTCTGTTTCGGACCGGGGCGAGAGCCTTGGCCCATTGACCCTGTGACCCGGAGCGAAAAGTGACCCGAACGGACCCGATGACCCTTGGACCTGGTTCCATCTCTGGTGTAGTGGTTAGCATTTTAGGTTAAATTTTCAACGCATTAGAAATATTAAACTCCACTGAAATTTGTCGACAAAGCGAAAGTCGCCAATGCTAGAGTACCCCGCTCTTCAACCCTTAATGGTACTCGTGCAGTGTGGTGTATGAATGTGTACATAGCTTCCCCTGTATGGTTATTGGTTGTGCTTGGTCAGGGGTGAGCCGGTGAAAACCCTTGGTCTCAATAAAAAAAGATTACAGCGGCGGCAGGTTTAACTTTCAACGACAGTTAATATAAAAACTTCTGTAAAACCATAATTTACTCGACAATTTTGCAATAAATTGCTGCTTGTTGCAACCTAAGAGCAAAACTGCTTTGGCGACACTACCACCTATTGGATTGAATTGAATTGACTTGGATTGAAATACATCACAATTGAAACTTTGCAACTACCACAAAATAATACAATTAGTTTAGCCACCATACGATAACTATGTTTGAATTTCTAGACGTACCATCTGTATCGAAAAATTTTCCATCTTCGATGCTGTATTCTGGACAAAAGCTTGGTTGAAAAACTGTGTTGGATTTAGTTTTGCAGTAGTCATTCATAAATGGGAAATTCACTCCGTCCATGAGTTCCTCTTTTGGATCAAATGCTTCCGGGAATATACCATAGCGGTACATAGACCACTTTTGTGCCAGTTCACGTGCTGAAGATATGAAAAGTAAATGTCGAGCGTAATGCCTGCAGGTTTAAGGTTTAAGGTTTATGGTTTAAGGTTTATGGTTTAACGTTTAAGGTTTAAGGTTTAAGGTTTAAGGTTTAACGTTTCATTCACACTGGCAGTTTAAGGTTTAACGATATTTGAATGTTGTATATTCATTGGCTGGATGCCGAAGCTACTCCTACCTACAGCTAGCAGCTGATTGACAGAATATAGAAGCTCCGCCTACAGCTCGTAACTGATTGACTGAATGGAGAAGCTCCGCCCACAGCTCGTACCGGAATGGTGAGTCCGCTCGTACCTGAATGGTGAATCCTTAAACCTTAAACCAAAAAGGTGAAATTTTTCAACATCGTTAAACCTTAAATCTTAAACCTTATACCCATGCAGTGGGAATGTGCAATATGCTCATATCATGTTCTACGTTAAACCTTAAACCTTAAACCTTAAACCTGCAGTTGGAACCTGGCATAAGCTGACACAGACACAGGGTTTGTACTACGCGTAGATTAGACTGCTTGCCATAATCTCATGTTCATTGTGCAAAATATTTCAGTATCCCTATTTATTTTAATAGTTTATTAAAAATGAAATCCTACTCTTGAAATAACGGTAACTTACACCTATAACTTTCCATCCAAAAACAATAAATTAGCCGATACCCAGGACGCTTCGCTAAACAATGCCTCCCAATTCATTCCTTTTCTGCCATTTCCGCTGTTTGCGTTATATAGTACATAAATAGGACCTAAAATAGCGCCTACATGACTTTGAAAAACGGAATAGCGCATAGCGCAATTATGTCTACTATTTGCACTTTTCTGAAAACCATTATTTTTCCTGGTACAAGAATATCATACCGATATGATATCAGTTAGATGCTATTTTTGTTTTAAGGAACTCCTTTAATATTACGTATGTATTTTGAATTATAACTAAATGCATTATAGCCCCTAAAACGAGATATTTTCAGTTTGTTAATTTTTTGCATAAATGCAGCTTATTTCACGTATAGAACCCGTAATATTTCACCCTTAATAGAACAAACAGAATACGAAGCTATGAGATCACTGTTGATGGACCAATAATTTTAGCGACAAGTGACAAACAATGGCACATGACAGGCGCAACTTGATTTACGCTGTGGAGAAACAAACATCGAAGTGAATTAGCTTGCAAGCCTTAACCAGTGTATTATTACTATCATTAAAAAACTGAATATTAACTTTTTTCGCCCTCGAGCTCAAAAATGAGCAATTTGAAGCTAGGATTACTAAATAATTATTAATAGAGTTTACCATCCCTCATTAGTGACAACCGCAAACAATCAACTAATCCATCTCAAATTCCTATGGTTTTAATTTTTTTTGGTTTTGGATAACGAAAAGGTAGGCACTGCATACCTATGCTTGACAAATTTAGCTAGCCAAATAGGCTTATAAATATAAATCAGCTAATAACAACAACTGAGTACTAAAATTATTTTTTTAAATAGGGACATCATCGAAAATGTTGGAAAACTTTGATTTTTGACCTGGATATCTCCACCTACATAAAAGCGGTGAGCATTCATTCGCGCGACTTTCAATTGCTCGACTTTCATTCGCTGGACAAAAATGTAATAAACTTCCAAAAGAGTCAATGTTTACATTAGTTTGCGATTGCTCGACTTTCGCATGATCGTCAGTCCTTTAGCTGGACCCCTATTGCCTGTCTTTATAATCCTAATGTCTTCGATTGCTCGACAAATTTAACGTGCAACTCTGAGTAAATATTAATACTGATTTACTAATTGCTACATATTGTGTATATTTACATTAACAATATCCTGCGCTAATGCCTGAAAACAATGTTGAAACTTTTGCAAAATTAAGCGGTTTTTTATTATTTTGGTTAGTGAGAATCATTTAAAATTCATCATTAAATTTATTTTTAAATTCAATTTTAAATGAAATAATTTCAATTTAGTTAATACTAAGATACATTAAATAATAATTAATACAGATATGATCTCTAGTTTAGTCTAAATTTAGTTAGAAATATGTACTTAGTAATATACCTTTGGCAAATTAGAAGTCTTTTTTCTGATACATGAAACAGTAAGGGTGGATCTCACAAAGGTGGTTTAACTGGGGGGCAGCTGGGCCCGATTTATCGAAGCAAAATGTTCGTCATCAGAAATGTTCGTCATCGAAAATGTTCGTCATCGAAAATTTTGGATTGATCGAAACATTTTCGATGACGAACATTTGCTTTTTCGATGACGAACATTTGCTTTTTCAACAGCGAGTTCGTCATCGAAAAAGCAAATGTTCGTCATCGAAAATGTTCGTCATCGAAAAGTTCGTCATCAAAAATGTTCGTCATCGAAAAAGCAAATGTTCGTCATCGAAAAAGCAAATGTTCGTCATCGAAAAAGCAATTGTTCGTCATCGAAAAAGCAAATGTTCGTCATCGAAAAAGCAAATGTTCGTCATCGAAAATGTTCATTATTGAAAATTTTCAGCGTTCGAAATTAGATCAGTCGTTCTAAGTCTAAACATTCTGAATTAGAACATTTTCATTAAAGTCTAAATTCTCTAATAATAATAATAACTACTGCTAACTACTTCCAGTACTACTACTACTACCTAAGACTACCTAATACTAGTAAAATTGAGGTACAATAAAGTATTGAATTTAGTGGTTCTGTCTGGTGCCAATAGATAGTGGCAAACTCTCAAAGTTGAATATTATTTTGTTTCAACTTTTCCGCAACATTAACCAAAGTTTTGAAAAACTTTACATAAATCATTTTGCCGAAAGAGAACTAATTTAATAGTTCAGAAAAGCTGAAAAGCTGGTTATAATTTCACAGAGCTCGGTTCATATACTCGCCCTTGTCCTTGTCCCTATTATTTTGTCCTTGAGCAATTCCAAAATTACCTGGCCAGATAAGCCGATTTTTGGCATGAAAATATTTGATCTCAATTCCAGACCGAATACAAAATTCATCTAAAACGCTTCCGTTAATTCTTCACAGCAGCTGACCGAAATGTGCCCTAGTCCTTCTTGTCCCTCTGTGTTCTCAAGGACTAGTATGAACCGGTCTTAAATTAAGTACGCCTGAACCAAAAGCTTGAAACGGCCAGCCAACTCTCTTTGCAGTATGATCGCAGATATCAGTTATTCAGTTAACAGCTATAAGGGTCGATTCATACTTCAGTAGGGCATACGAACAAAGCCTGTATAATCCGTTTTTTAATTCTTACTTTTTAAGGCAAACGCGCATAGCTTGGGCCTAAGTTGCGTTCATATTTTTGAACAGTATGTCCGTTTGTCCGTATGCCCTGGAGTTTTGGCTAAGTTGAACTGAAATTAACTTTGCCGGGCATCTACGGACAAAGTGAAATGGTGCGGTTTAGTATATATAGATGAACGGACATATGGCTGACGGGCAAAGTGGCAGACGGCTGTACGGGCGAAGGCGTGAATTAAACAGCCGTTCTGCCGTTCAGTTATTTACGGCAGTACCGTTATTTTAATAATTAATATTAAAAATTGTTATTAAAAATACTTTCAATTTCAAATATTTTATTAATATTAATATTAAAAAATTAATGAGCTGCGCTATTTATATGAATATTTAATTAATAATAAATAAGGTTGGCTATTTATATTAATATTAAAATTACTGCCAACTGCTTATGTACCTAAAGATGTTCGCAGTTGAAATTTTCAACAGAGGTACCAAGCTCCGTTGAAATGTTCGTCATCGAAAAAATTTTCGATGACGAGCTTTTGTCATTTAGAACAGAATAATGTTCTAAAAGACCAAAGCTCGTCATCGAAAAATTTCTCGATGACGAACATTTTCGATGACGAACTTTCGATGACGAACATTTGTCTTTTGATAAATCACCGTTGAAAAAACAAATGTTCATCATCGAAAATGTTTCGATCAATCCAAAATTTTCGATGACGAACATTTTCGATGACGAACACTTGTCTTTTCAATAATGAACATGTATTTTCGATGACGAACATTTGTTTTTCGATGACGAACATTTGGTTTTTCGATGACGAACATTTTTGATGACGAACAATTGTTTTTCGATGACGAACATTTTTGATGACGAACATTTTCGATGACCAACATTTTCGATGACGAACTTTTGATGACGAACATTTTCGATGACGAACATTTTGTTTCGATAAATCGGGCCCTGGTGCCTACCAGACGTGAGCACTACATATATAAGTCCCATAAAAATTATGCTCATTGGTCCCCCTGTTACGCTCTTGTGCCGTAGCTACAGGGCTCTTATTTTTATTTTGTACTCATGCATAATATACTGCTGTAGGGTGCTTGCACTTAACCAAAACTCACCCTCGTCTGAAATTGCATGCTTGCACTGAACCCTGTCTTGCATACGGCCCAAGAGTAAGCAGAAGGCCAGCATAGGGGCACAATAACACGTGTTTTAGGAGCTTGTTATTTCGCTTTTATTTCAGTTTCCGTGGTGGGTGAGTGTCTTTTGCTTTTTTGTACAATATGCAGCATATATATATATGTGTGTATATATATGTGTATGTATATATATATATATATATATATATATATATATATATATATATATATATATATATATATGTGGAGTAGGGTATAATGTTGCATGTACCTATTGTTGCACCTTTTCACCTTTGCATGGTTTTTTTGCTGGTTTTTCGCTTTGGCTTGCTAGTTTTAGGCAAAGCGGAACGACGTCGCGACTAGCGATATTCGTGACACAGGTAATTGGACATGGCACTACAGGCATGAAACATCAGTATTTGGTAACTTTACCAGAAAATAAAGTAAGCTACTTTGGTTTTTTGATTGGCGATAATTGCGCCGGACCTGTAATTGTATGTATCAGACTTCTGAAACTGTGTAACAAGATTTACAAAATAGACATAACGTGGGGCCTGCTTTCTAGTTGCCTGTTTGCATGAGAGCTATATAAATAATGCATGGTGATTGACATACTTTGCTAATGGGTGGCGGGCTTGTTATAGTCTGTGGCAGTGTCCTGTGTGTAACATCAACTGGACTAGTGGCATATTTTGCTTTTCATGTATTGTGTATGTCTGACACAAAACAATAGCGCACAATGAGGACCGGACTAGATTTATTTAGCCATTGCGGTGGGATGCTAACCTGCGAGATACACGCACAATGCTGCTTTATGTAGCATCAAAGTAAAAACAATCGACCGCACCATTAACTACACAACGACTCACTACACCTTAACACAAGCTTTACACCCCCTACTGGAGCCCCAGGGGTATCTCGCAGGAAGGGCAGCTGGCCCGTACTGCTGCTAGAGCGGCTTTACGCCCCACTGCTTTATTTTTCGGACACCAGGTGCATACTCGCACATTCCTCACATTCACATGTTTGTTTATTTACTTTTGTTTGAGTATGCATCTGGTGTTCCCTCAGGGGCTCGTACCTTGAGCTGGCGAGGACAGCTTGAATTCTACAGCAAGAATGCAGTGGCTGTGAGAGGCGGTAAAAAAAAGATGGTTTAACTAAACCATGGTTTTACGTACGTTTTCATTTGATTTGCACATAATTTCATGACAAAATATCGCCCGATTCGTTACGAATTTTCTAGATTTTGTTAAACTATGGTTTTAGCTCAGTTGCAATTTCAAACCTTCAAACCACCACAGCCTGGGGCCGGTTTCATAAAACTACAATCCTATAATTGTAGCAAGCGCGCGACAGCAATGATAAATTACAATTGTAGCAAAAAGTGGTTTCATAAACCAGCTGTGTATTTTATGTGATGCTACAATTGGGAAATCACAATCCCAGGATTGTTCTTCCACAATCCTGGAATTCTAGTACACAATTGTAAAATTGTTTGTGATTGTAAAATTGTGATTGTAGAAGACAGTTGTAAAGCAATTACACTCAAATTTAGCAACAAAACTGCGCAACATTTATTTCATATATAACCAGTTATTAAATAAACTTATTTAAACTGAAAAATTGTACAAAAAGGACGCGCAACAATAGTTTCTAACTAATTTCTTGAATACGAAACCGGTTTCATAAAATTACAATCCTACAGTTGTGGACTACAATTGTAAAATTTCAGTTTTACCAAGACGCCTACAATTGATTCACAATGGTTTCATAAACGCCACAATTGTAGGTCCTCTCAGCACGTTTAGATGCGTGACTTTTCAGGCTGCTACAATCCTAGGATTGTGGCTACAATTGTTGCTTTCATAAACAGAATTGTAAATTTTTATGCTGGCTAAAATTGTAAAATTGTGCCACAATTTTCACAATTCTAAAAAGCAGCGCACGTTATGTTTTTCAATATTTCCGTTTGGTATCGTTTTATTATTTTGAAATCACGATATGGGTTTCGTTCTATTTGATTGTTTGCCAATTTTCATTGATTGTTTCGGTTCATGTTTGTTTTTTAATAACATTTTACTTATGCTAAACTTAATTATAATTGCATCATCATTAAATAGACAGATGCCCTTTCTCATATTGTGCCTAACTATGAAATGGTATAGCTACTAAAATGTCATGCAGCTGAATTGTTAAACCGCAGGTAAATTGTTAAACACAAAAATGCTTGTTATGTTTTCACAGTAAATTAAAAAATGAATAATACAATCCGTCCTTAATAATACAAAATATATGCACAGTTGAGAATTAAAAATTCTTAAAATAATTATTTAAAAAATGTAAAAAAACTGCAAAAAAAATCTAAACATACAATTAAAACGGTAAATGTTACAAATGACAACAATATAAACCAACAACATATCAAAAATTTATATGTGCACTATATAATAGCATATAAGCTGATCCGTTGCGCAGTGAAACTTATATGCAAAATTTAGCACTGAAAGTACCCACAATTGTGGACACACAGACACGTCTCCGGCCAATTGTAAAAATTTCGCAAAAAGGGCTATTTTTTCTACATTTTGCCCAAGTTTTGGGGATCCTTCCACCGGCTCCTCGATTTTGGGAGGGGGCACCCCCATTCCTCCGTCATACATGTATGATTGTGCGATTGTAGGCTACAATTGTAAGAGTCAGCCTAGAATTGTAGGATTGTAACGAACAAACAGCGCTAGGGCTAGAATTGTGTGCAACAATCCTGAAATTGTAAATTCACAATTGTAGGATTGTGAAATTTTCACAAATGTTTTATGAAACCGCTTTTGGCTACAATTGTAGATTTTTGCTACAATTGTGGACATGCTACAAGCCTAGGATTGTAGAATTCTAGATTGAATGAATTTAACTGCTGAAATAGAACGTAACTCTACAATTCTAGACAAACATCGCGTGTCACAATTGTAAATTTATGAAACCAACAATTGTGATCTACAATCCTAGGATTGTAGTGAACATTTCACGCATGCAGCAAGCGAAGTGAAGGCTACAATTGTGATCTACAATTGTAGGATTGTAAGACTACAATTGTGAAGTTTCACAATTGTGGCTAGCTTGATGAAACCAATTTCGCTGCATTTTCACAATTCTAGGCTACAATTGTGAAA